>CAUYRH010086675.1:0-63926 GCA_963574655.1 Perodicticus potto | reverse complement strand
CCCCCCCACCCCTCCGTGGTAAGACAGAATTGATTTACAGAAAAGAATACAGAAAACACCAAAGCTCCTGGTACAGGGAGAGATTTCAAGTGGGGAGAGAGAAGCTCTCTCCGTTCCTCTCCCGGTCTTTCCTCGTCTCCTCCTCTAGGCCTCTAGCCTCAGGGTATATATAGGTGTATGGGTCCCTTGGCCAGGAAACGAATGAATACAGTCCAAGAAGGGATTAATTTTTATTTCGCTTATAAGCAGTAGAGCTTATACATACTTACCTGTACCAAACCCAAGAAGTAAGTTTTGGTTTGCAATAATATGGGAAGAAAAAGCAAACAGGTGATTCACAAGAGTTAAAGCAGACACGTTTCAGAATAGAGATCTGAAATGATTATCACTGATTTGGTGCGGAAAATATCCTCTTAACCTACCAAGCGTTTCATATTAATTAGGGGGAACATTGGAGATTAAAACAGCGAAATGCCATAATGTGACTGGCATCTGACCCCCCACACCTGGTTTTTCAGAATAACAATTGGAACTGTAGAGGAATTAACCACAGGGTATGAATGAGTCACATACGACAATGCACATTTGTAACACAATGTGAACATAACCAACAACATCTGGAGGTTACAGTCTCTAAATTATGTATTTTCTCTGCTCTGAGAGTTCCTGCCCTAGCATTGGTGTTAGATCCCAAGGACAACCCAAACCATGTGTTAACACTGCCGTTTTATAGAGCGATGTGAGTTCAGGCTTCCCCCTTTCAGGAGTCTGACCTCTCATCTCAGAAGGTTGGTGTATTAACCTCATCAGACAATGTTTGCATTTGAGATGAGCCCATGGATCACTAGTTTATGTGACAGAAAGAAGGATTCTCAACAGGGAGCAGAAAAGAAACTTTTCTTTCACATCAGTTCTCAAGGATGTCTTCATTTTGTGACCCCCATATTGCTAGAAATCTAGGATTTGAGGGGGTAGGAAATAGAATCTGTAGGAAAAGAGAACTCTAAAAAGGAAAGCTTTCATCTGAAATGTTGAGCTTGAGCAAAGACAGGATTATAACTATCAAATAGGTCATAAGTGAGAGATGAATGCAAACTGGTTACCAGTAGGAGAGAAGCAATTTTTATTGCCTAAATTTGACAAGCCGCAAAGAAAAGAAGTGAGGACTTCCTAGCAGGGCAGGTGGCGACTCTGAGTCACGTCCTAGAGTACTTAGACAGTGTGAGGAGTTTCTCCAGGAATTTAAAAGCATCATCTCATTTAATCGCAGCAGCGACCCCACAGAGGAGTTGCTGCAGTTTGCTCATTTTACAGCTGGGAGACTAAGGCTCATGGTAGTTGAGTAATATGCAAAGGGTCACCAGCTACTGGGACAGCACTGTCCGGATCTCATCCATCTGAGCCCAGAGAAGCATACGCACAACGTCATACAAGTCACCCCACGTTTTATTAGCACATTACGTGGTACGGAAATTATTATTCAAACAGTGATGTAAACCATTTAATGACTGAAAGAGCTGCATAAGGCTCCTGACACAAGTTTACATCTTGAGCTAGGGAAACCATGTTTCCGCTGAGGTGTCCCTTGGAGACCTATGTGTGGCACCTTGTAAACCAGAAGCAGATAGGATCTCAAAGGGGGTTGGCCGGTAGGAACCTTGTGACTAACGTGGATCCCTGACTTCAGATTTCTGACTATTGAATCTTGACCTTAGGAATTTTCTAACTTTGACATGATCTCCTAGGCTGCACATTATGTCTTAGTCCTAATATATGACTCTGAAGCTGTCCTGAAGACCTCTGCCCGGCGCACCAGTGCAAGCAAAAGATGAGCATTTATTTCTTTTTATGAATAGGCTATTTGGCCAACCTAGGGAACAGTAAATTACAGGGTGTTTGATTTTTGTTTTTAAGTGCGTCATCTTTGTTGACTGAACGAATAGTGCACAAATGTTAGCATTTTGTTTGTGAAACGTAGGTTCCGCCGAGAGCTTGGCTTTGCTGTCACTTTTTGTTATAGTAACTTTTATTCTTCTTTCTAGTAATTTTGATCCCAAGGAACAAAAATTAAAACTTAGAAGTTTTATGAAAGTGTGTGTGTGCGTATGTGTGGGTGCATAATTATTTTGGAGAATCAGGATGTCTTAAAAACTCAAGATCAGGAAATACATACAGGTTTGCAGAACTAGAACTGGACGTTATGAATTTAAATGTTATCGTTATTCTCTTCATTGCCAGAGGGGTGAATGGGGCCATAGCTCCATCTCTTTCTGTAGATGTAATTTATTTTTCTCTGTCTGTGTTTCTCCGTCACATGTCAGAAAATGGCCACCCCGACTCTAAATCAGTAAAGCTGTTATGAAAACAGTGTGGAAGGTCTTTAAACAATTAAAAAATAGAAGTACTATATGACCTAGCCATCCCACTTTGGGGTGTATATCTAAAAGGTATAAATTTGGTATATGGAAGAGGTGTCAGCAGTCCCGTGCTTAAGGCAACATTATTCATAATAGACAAAACATAGACTAGCAAGGTAAGTGTCCACCAAGGATGAAGGCAGAAAATGTGGTGGATAAGCACATGTGTTTATGTACAAAATACAATAGTTCAGCTATAAAGAAGGCATTCCTGTCATTTGCAACAATCCACATGAACCTAGGGGACATTATGTTAGGAGAGATAAGCCAGCCACAGAAAAACAAGGATCACATGTTCTCACTCATGTGAAATCTAGAAAAATGTCAAACTCCCAGAAGCAGAGTACAGAGTTGTAGTTATCAGAGATTGGGGGAGGAAAGGTGGGAGAATTAAGATATTGGTCAAAGGATACAAAGTTTCAGTTGGATGAAAGGAATAAGTTCAAGAGATCTATTCTACCTCATCGTGACTATAGTTAGTAATAATAGGATGTTTAGTATTTTAAAATTGCTGAGAAAGTAGATTTTAAATGTTCTCCCACAAAAGTATTTCTCATCACATAAAAGGTAACGTGTATGTTACATGGATAGAGCTGGAACATATTCTTCTTAGCAAAGTGTCTTAAGAATGGAAGAAAAAGTATCCAATGTACTCAGCCCTACTATGAGACTAATCTATAGCTTTCATATGAAGGATATAATTCAATTATAGTACAAGAATAAGGGGAAGGGGGACAGGGAAGGAAGGATGGGTGGAGGGAGAGTAATTGGTGGGATCACATCTATGGTGCATCTTAGAAGGACACAGGTGAAACTTACTAAATGCAGGATATAAATCTCTTAACACAAAAACTAAGAAAATGTCATGAAGGCAATGTTAACCAGTTTAATGAAAGTATTTCAGATTGTATATGAAACCAGAACATTGTACCCCATGATTGCATTAATGTACACAGCTATGATTTAATAAAAAAAAAATTAAAAAAAAGGTAATGTGGGATGTATCTGTTCCACGATGGGTATCTATCCCAAAATATCACACTGTATACCATAAATGTATGCAACTTTGGTCTATTAAAATAAATTGTAAAATGTAACCAAGAAAAAATGACCACCCCAAGCCACCCATAAATCCATTTCAAGTTTAGAGCCCAAGTGAATTTCTTTAGTTCAATTCTAAAGTCTCTGAGACAGAGAATGTGATGGGTCTAACTTGGATCCAAGATTGTCTTGGGGGAATGAGGTCAGATGACCTTCTGGCTATTCCTTGGGGGCTGTTGGAAATGCATCTTTGAGAGGTTCCTGGGAAAGGGTGGCTGCATGGAGATAGGGGTGGGGAGGCAGTGATTAGAGGTCACTACAGGAGATTATGGCCACCCCACCCCCCTTTCTAGACATCACTGTACCTAGATTCTTTAGGCATCTAAATGTATTAAAAGTCTTGCTTCCAGAGGATTGTCAGGTGTCCTATTGGTTGATAAATAATGCTGTTGGAATTTAGTTTGTACTAAAATGAAGAGATTTAATACATGGAGTGTAAATATGACAATTATAGGTGCAGATTTCACCTTTAGAGAGCTTGCATTTGCATTGAAACGCCAAAGCTTACTAGCTGAGAGTTACTTAACCTCTTCATCCCTCTGTATGCTATTCAATAAGACAAAAATAATATCCGTGACTACCCCATGGGAGTTTTGTGAGAAGTAATTGTTTGAATACATGGGTGCTCTTAGAACGGTTCCCTCATGTAAGGTCGGCAATAGAGTCATTGTTTGGTAAAAGATTTAGTAAATTGTGAGATTTTATAATTATGAGATTAAATATGCTTAGGGATTTTTACATATTAATGGAAATAAAAATCAGGGAATTAGTAAGAAATATGTGTGACTTAGACATTGAGAGGAAAAATAAGCAGGATGAAAAAGAAGAAATTGTGGAGTCATTATAGTTTTATGGTGGTAACAAAGTAGCTCAACCAAGGGGCAGAAAGGGTCCAGTTGAACGTAAATGGTGCAGCCTCCTGTCACTTGCCAATTACAGGCTGCTGCCCTCCCCCCCCTTTATACCAATATGATCACAAGGAAAGGCACCTGCTCCCTAGATGAATTGTAATTCCATAGAGCAATGGGAATTCCAGCTAAGATGACCTTGGAGGAAGGTTGGAACAAGGTTGGAAGAAGTTTGGATGTTTGGAAGGAGGACTCAGAAGGACAGGATGGGTTTAGTTGTAAACACAAGCGTTTGTTCAGATATGTGGTTTCCTGTACTGCCGCTAAAGATGTTATCATTTGGGAGGGGTGAATTCTTGCTATGGAAGAGACAGAGCTTCTGTCTTTTTTTTGTGGCTTTTTAAGTCAGCCTGAGCCCCATGCACTGTGGACATTTCTACTTAAATTTATTCTCTTTCTTGTTCCTTGCTTTTCCCAAAGAGGACCAAGCCTTGCTAAAGGCTATAGAAAACACGAGCGTGGTTACTATGAAAACAATGGATCGTTTCAGGTAAAAACAAAGGCCAAACATGCTGGGCATGTTATGGACAAAGAGGGGGCCGAAAGTTTTGATCTCTCAAGCAGTTTTGTTGATAAGATGAACTACTATCTGTTGAGTCTGTTTCTAAAGTGTCAGCCCTCCCAGGTTTCCTCTCAAGAACACAGCCCTGCTATCGCTCCTGCAATCTTGGAAGAAAAGTGAGTGAAGTATTTGAAACATGAGCCTTTCTCTTCTGGATCTGAGAAGATCATAACATGATTCTTCCTGTTTGGACTTCTCCAGCTTCTTAAGAAAACTGAGGGAAAACTGTTTTGATTTTAGATCCTTACTCGAAGCAAATGATATATTTAACCGCGTACTTTTTACCATCCTCGTGATTTTTATTTTTTGAACATTGGGGGCTAGCCTCACACAATATGGAAAATCTTAGTTCACAGGACTTGATTAAAAAATAATTTTATATCCATTTTTTTTCTTTTTTTTGCAGTTTTTGGCTGGGGCTGGGTTTGAACCTACCACCTCTAGTATATGGGGCTGGTGCCCTATTCCTTTGAGCCACAGGTGCCATCCCTTGGTTTTGTTTTTAAATAAGTTAAAGCACTTATTTAACAAGTCTAGTAACAGGAATATATGGAATTATTTCTGAGTAATTAAAAAAGAAAATGGACAAATCATCTATAGACGTTCACTTTCTTAGTTGAATTGGATTCAAATATCAAGTTTTATTATTTTTTAAATCTGATAAATGCAGACCTGCAAGCATCTTCATAAAGTTTTGCTCATTTCTTCTTCTTATTTTTTTTAATAAACACAGCTTTTTTTTTTTTTTTTTTAAGAGACAGAGTCTCTTACGTTGTCCTGGCTGAGTTTAAGCCGTCCTCCCCCCTCAGCCTCCCAAGTGGCTCCAGCAGTGTCTTACCATGACTTTCATTTGGTTTTAAGATGTTGAGAAGATAAGCTTTGATCACAGAATGTTTAATTTTGTGTTTGGTCAAGCTTTGCTTAAAATGTAAGTAAGCAAGCTTTATTCAACACTATACTGTATATATGTCTAAACTATTGTAGTGGTATTTACTAAAAGGCAGGATTTTTTGGAAAGGAGAACGAACTATGGAGATAGCACGCATCATCACCCATCCATCCTCGAAGATACTCTTTAAGAACATGGGCATTGGCCATCTTCATGGTTTGCTCCTAACACCCAGCAGGCTGCCTCATAAATGCCCCACAAATGCCTGTAGCATTGAATGGAATTGGAGCTTAGATCTTCCAATACAGTGAAGCCAAAATATTAAGTTTAGACAAGAAAATAGAATGAAAAATGAGCAGAGCTACATTGTAGTCATAACGCGTACTATTTTAAATATTGATTTTGTTACATATTGGGAGACCCAGTCGTTGATCATGTTTGGAACATCCTGAGGTTTGTCAGTGTTTTCTCTGGGCACGGGGGTTCCAGGAAAAGGTGATTTCACATTGGGGACACAGAGGAGAATGGAAGCTGGTTCATGTTAAAAGTGGTCCAAAATTCAGACCAAGTTTTTCCTTCTTTTGCCGCCTTCATGAAACTCACATTTCTTGAGGGCTACCCTGTGCTAGGCACGACACTTCCTTAGTGATAAACTCTTCGCATATCGTCTAATTGATTCCTCCCTGAAGCCTCAGTAAACGTTTACTCTGTGGTATGTGCTCTCAGTTCCACCTGTATCTCCTGTTTTGGATTCTAGGAGCCTCTGTGCCAAGGGGCTCTTCACCTGATCCGGACCCCTACACCCAATTGCAGAAAGTCTGGCTGTCCACACGAGTATACTGCTGGCCAGATGTGGCTGGGATTTAACAGCCCTGCATAGCAGCCTTCGCCCGTTGACTTTCATAAGTTGCAATACAAGTCTCCTTGAGAAGGACGATTCTTGTATATGAGGTTGCACCAGCACCCTTTCTCCTCTGTGGATTAAGCTCTTATTACCGGCTGTAGTCGTGAGTTAAACAGTACACCCACCCTCTACTGGCTGCCTCTCCTTCCCTGGGTGACCTTTCCACTTCCCAAGTGGTGCTGCTGTTTCTTTCCATATAAACTTCCCTCAAAGCTGTGTCTCCAGATATGCTTTGGGAACATATGAAGAAGACATTGCTATTATTCTGATTTCGCTGTGGAAAGTCTTGAAACTCAGAGACATTAATGAAGTTGAACATGTTTACACAGTAAGACAGTGGTGGAATCAGGAATCAAAGCCAACTTTGACCCTCAAAGGCAAAACTAAGAATGAATGGGAAATTAATTGGAATTCTCCAATGTCCATGTGATTTAGATATAGTATTTGGGAAGAAAGATAGCATATCCCTTGAATAAGTCTCATTAGTTTGTGACATTGAAGTTATTCTAGACGATCACTGGCCACCACCCACATTTGGTGGACTTGAACAGACACGGCCTGAGAAACAAAAGGTCTTATATATAAGGGCTGATATAATTTCCTTTTTTATCAGTGCTCATTAGAAAATACTGAATTGTTATAGTAAAACTTCAGATTAAACACATTAGGAGAATGGGGCTCATGGCGATACATAAATATAACAATAATAATAATAGCGAATATAGACTGCATCCTCCCACACTAAACTTATAATTGCTAAACTTATAACTCCACAGGATCCTCTCATTTGTCCAATGTAAAGACCTGGTAATGTCCCATTTAGAGATGACCCGAGACCAGCCCAGCTTAAGAGCTTTACCTAAGATCTCACTTATAGTAAATGTCAGAATTGGAATTTAAATCCAGTTTCATCTTAAAAAATGCTTTCTCTACCACTACTATTTTTTTTCTTGTTTCTATTATATATTATCGTCTATTAAGAGTCCAGTTAACTTACTTAGCTCTGATAGATTCTAGAATAGTGACTTTGGAAGACCATAGAAACAAGATTATTTGGAAAGAGGAGTCAGTTCCTAATGGATTTTCAAGACAAGGTTTTGTTCTTCTTTCATTTATAATTCCTTTTTTAGTCCTGCAAAACTTCCCCAAGAAATACCTGTTTTCTTTACTTACATGTCTGTACTTTTTTTCTGTTGAGCTATGAAGTAGTTTCTCTATAGGAAAACTCTCCCTGAGGGAAAGTAAATATTTAGTGTGTGTGTGTATTGTGTGAATAAGAGAGAGGCTTTATCTATGTGTGTGTGTATGTACTATATTTAAAAATATATATTGTATATATATGTATATGTATGTATATTTATAATTTGTATATATACAAATTATATCTGTGTATGTGTGTGTATATGAATATAGGTATAAAATTTCTTGGGGAAAGCCACTGGAAATCTTAGAACTTTTAAGCCTTTGGATGAATTTGGTAAGTTGGGCTTTAAATTTTTGATTTTGCTGTGGGTTTGTAATATTGAAAGGTACTTTAGATAATTCAAATGTACACTTTTTCCCTCCAGAATATTTATTTTGGAGATTTTTAATATCCATATCTTTATTTATATATCTCTTTAAACAATATCTACGTAGAGAAGTCAAGTATTGGTTTGAGTGTCCTGGTTTTCCTCAAAACCATACATCTTCCATTATGAAATTTCACATAGTATATAAGCAATGCTTCTCTTTTCTATAAATATTCTTATTTCCTATGTTCATTAGTTGATCTAAAATAACACTCCTTGCTATTAATGTTCAATCATTCCTCATATTTTTAGTAAGTGTTATATGTTAGACATTGGCTGGGATTATGTATTACCCATTACACATTACCATTACACATCTATCTAGCGAACCAGTATTTATTGAATGCTTGTTTTGCGTTAGGCATTGTTTTAGGTTCTGAAAATACAGAGTCGTATAACAGATATGGGCACTGTCTTCAAAGAGATTATCATTTTATTTAGTTTTGCAAAATCTTTTGAGGATTCTCTTGATTCTCATCTAACAAAGAAACTGAGACTCAAAGAAATTTGATTATTTAAAGTCCAAAACCCTGTATATTCTGCCTTCTTTGGTAACAAATGACACAAAATAAAGATATGATACCAAATGGTGGCTTTTTTTTTTTTTAAACCATGATGGTGGACTAGAGGAGGGAAAAAAAGATACTAAAACAGAACTACATGCGAATGAGGCCCTATCATTGAAAGATAAATCTAACGTTTTGCTTTTCCAGCATTTTTATTGCACTTCAGAACAGGAAATCGACTTCACTGTCCCACCCACTATACCCGCGCGTGTATCGACAGACGTGTGTATCGACACACACATAGGCGTGTCTATAGTAAACACTAGTGCACAAGACGACGTACCTGTCTACACACGGTTCTCCCTGGTACTTTCAGTTATGTTTTATATTTCATTTCATAACATGATGTGTTACAATTTACAGCCAAACATTTAATATGAGCAGAAAGTTGAAAACGCCTTACAATGTATTCAAGTACCCATGATTTACACACACACACATACATACACCCATACCTCATTATAGTTATAAGCAAATGTTGAAGTTATTGAAATACTGTTTTCTGCAGACTGAATGTCTGTATATCCCCCCGAATTCACACGAGGAAACCTTACCCTCAATGTGATGGTATTTGGAGGTGGGGCCTTTGAGAAGTGATCATGTGGATGAAGCCCTCATGAATAAGATTAGTGCCCTTAGAAAAGTAACTTTAGAGAGCGCTCTCTACCTCTTCTATCATGAGAGGACTCAGCAAGAAGATGGTCATCTAGGAACTGGGAGGTGGGATCCCCACCAGGCACCAAATGTACAATTGCCTTGATTTTTTTTTTTTGTTGGGACAGAGTCTCACTCTATCGCCCTATGTAGAGTGCTGTGGAGTCACAGCTCACAGCAGCCTTGATTTTGAACTTCTGCAGCCTTCAGAATGACGAGAAATAAATCCCTTTTTAAAAATAACCAGCTTATAAATGACCAACCAACTACAACCTTATAGGTCCAGAAATATAGAAACATCTAAAAATCATTTAGCTCTAAGGGCAAGTTATTTCACTTCTCTAGATATTCCCAGTCGCTGGCTAATTCTTTGAACATGTTTGTTCAATATATGCTATATGTCAGTACTGTTAGCTCTTTACAAAACAAACATGACCCCTGACCGCACAGCTTAAAGACTAATGGGAAAACAAAGATAATTCATATGTTAAGTATATAATTAAATATTACAGGACATTTTGTGAAGAGAAAAATAGTGTTACTAGACTATGAGAGAGGTCTAACTTGTTTCAGGAATGCCAGTGTAAATTTCTAAGTAAATTGAATGTAAGCAGAGATTTATGGGAAGAGTTGGAATTACCCAGGTAAATGTGGTTAAAGAGAATTGAAGACTGAGGAAACAACAGGTTTTAAAAAAAGGCCTTAGGTTGGAACAAATTTGATGTGTTAGGAAATAAGGAAAGTCAGAAGATAAAGCCACATGGGCCAGTCTAGAGAGATGGAGAGGCTGAGCAGGCACGTGTCAGAACATGAGCGATCTAACAGGCTCCGTTAGGAATTTATCTTAAGCATAGTGGGAACAGGTTGGTTTTTTTTTTTTTTTTTTTTTTTAACAGGGGCATGTCGTGACTTTGATGTGACTTGATTTGCTTTTAAGATTTCATCCCCACTGCTGAAAAATGGTGTAGGAGAAAGTAGAATGCAGGCTCTGGCAGACGGCCCCCAAGGCCATGGGGATTTAGTGAGGAGTCTGTGTTTCCATAACCTTTAAATGATCAAACACCCAAATGATCATCTCAGACAACTTTTTTCTTCTTTCTGCCTTGTTGATCATCTGGCCTTCCATTGTTGGCTTGCTTAGACTACAGAAAACCAATTACAGATCCTTTTCCATGACCCCAGGTGACTGGCTGGTGCTAGTTATTCTTCCAATTACTTTTCCCACTAAATTAGATGTGACGCTGGTCCATCTGGCTTTTAGGAAGTCGAGGATGGGAGGAGTCATGTTGCTCTCAGGAGAAAACAGGTTCATTGTAAACTAGTTTTCTGGACGAGAAGACAGGCTTTCAAGAACTATTAACAAAATTACCTCTGTCCTTACCAGTCAGAAAAGTCATTCATCAATTATATGTCTATGTATAACCATTTTTCACTCCCTTTGATTTAACCAGTTTGATGAAAGTATTTCAAATTATATATAAAACCAGCACTTTATACCCCATAATTGCATTAATGTACACAGCTATGATTTAATTTAAAAAAAAAAAAAGAAAATGAAAGTGACTAGAAACAAAAATAGATGTCTGTTATTTATTTCAAAATTCCTTATGTCCGGGGCTGCTTCAGAGCTTAAAAAAAAGGATAAAAGATTAGAGGCAACTTCCTCTTTCCGCTCCTTTATCTATAACAATGAGATGTAAGATTTTATCCTGTGTAAGATCCTAACTTGGGAAGGAAAGTTTATGACACCAGTATTTATTATGGCAAGAGAAGAAGAGAACTTCTCATCCAGAAATACTTAAAAAGAATAACATCTAAAGTTATTTTGGGAGTTATTAATCAGAATTCTTCTACTTGTAAGTGAACAGATTCCCTCTTTAACCAAGCCCAAGAAGAAAATGATGGATTTTAATTTTGCTTTTGTTTTTCTTATCTCCTATAACTTAAGAGACCCAGGGTTTGACATAATTTCAGCTAATCTTTGGGAGCAAATAGTATCATAGGGATTTTTCTCCTTTTTACTCTGTTTTCTGTGCGTGAGTGTGTGAGTTGGGTTCTTCTTGGGCAAGTCTCTTCCCATGTGTTGGCAAGATGGGACTGGCTATTCCAGGATTACATATTACCATCCTACCTGGATGCTATCTTCCATAACTTCTAGCAAAAGTCTTAAAAATGTATCTATTCTCCTTACGTGAGTCATATCCCCACCTTTGAAACCATCAGAATGAATGATAAAGTAGAAAATGCTGATTAGTCAAGGTGGGTGATGTGCTTAAGCTGCGAAAATTAGGCAAGATCTACAAAAGCCACGTGAGAGCTCAGAGAGGCAGAATGGCCGTCTCTCAAAGGACAATCAATAACCAAAGAAGTAGCAACCAAAACAAGACATGTCCTCTAGAACCAACCTCCGTGTAAGCAAGAAAAAAAAAATGACTTCTGTTTCCTTTATAACAGCACCTGTCAGTACCATGGCACCCTTTCAAAACAAATTTCATGCACTTGATTTCTCTTACATAAAATACAGTGTATTTTCTTCCTTCCCAGCAAATTATATTTCTTTGAAATTTTTATTATGGTATGATTATAGAAGAAGTTAGATGGGAAGGGGTGTTGAGTCTTTGAGTCCTTCAGCTTGTAGAAAGTTTTGTCTGGTGAATCATGATATCAAACTGAACTGACGGCCAGAGTGATTGGGGAAGGGACAGCCATACATGGGCCCCACTTCAGTGTGGCCAGAGCCTCTGAGTCATGGTCACTGACCTTCTCAAGCTTTAGTCCATCCAGTTGGAAATTCTGCTAAAAATCAGTCTGTCATTACTAAGTAGACTTTGAGTTTGAAATGACCTTTTTTTTTTTTAAGTAAACAAATTAGAAAAGACAACAAAATTAAGCAACAACCTGACACAGCCAACACAGAAAGCTGTATGGAGGATTACATGACCTTCTGGCTCTGGCTTTCATCCATTGTCCTCTAGCCACCAGATAATTTCCAGCTTCTGTCCCTCTGCTCTGGGAAGGCTCTGAGTTTCAATCCCATTGAGGTGATGAGCCTTTGAGTTTAACTATTGATGACCTTTCTGAACATCTCTGGGCTGTGACAGTTTAGCGTCATCTTGTCCATGATCTGGGAATGGGAAAGGAGGCAAAAGAGGAAAACGATTCGGAATGTAGACTTTGGCCAGGCATGGTGGCTCACGCTGTAATCCCAGCACTCTAGCAGGCGAAGACGGGTGAATTGCCTGAGCTCATGACTTTGAGACCAGCCTGAGTCAGAGTGAGACCGCATCTCTAAAAATTGCTGGGCATTATGGTGGGTGCCTGTAGTCCCAGCTACTTGGGAGGCTGAGGCAAGAGAATCACTTAAGCCCAAGAGTTTGAGGTTGCTGTGAGCTGTGACACCACGGCTCTCTACCCAGGGTGACATAGTGAGACTCTGTCTCAAAAAAAAAAAAAAAAAATAGGCATTGGAGTCAGGGATGCCAAGTTCATTTTATGCTCTGCTCATATTCTCCCTGTGTCTTTGGGCAAAGGAAATGTTTCTGAATTTAGTTCATCATTTGTAAAAGGAGGTGCTCTACCATTCTTAGCTTACCATGTTGCAAGAGTATGTAAGACACTTCACTTTACCAATGCCTAGGAAGGTGTCTGGCATACTGGTAAGCCCTCAGAGAGTGGCAGGTGCCCGTCATTAGAGTACCAGGCACTGCCTCTGACTAAGGGCACTGTCAGCTTCTCATCAGAATCACTAGGGAGACCCAACTAGGGAAATGATTTTTTATGGTTCCATTATAGAAGAAGTTAGATGGGAAGGGGCGGTGAGTCTTTGAGTCCTTCAGCTTACAGGGTCTGGAGCAAGGAGCCGGGTGCTTCTGAGCCATGGCCCAGTGGGGAAGATGACTGATGCTGAGCCTGGAGTCAGCCCAACGCTCTCTCAGCTTCTCTTGTTTGCATTTTCAAGCTTGTGGTTTTTTCCTGTGTGTAATAAAAAACGGTGGTCTGTAGGACGAGATCCTCGTCTCCCGCGGCCCTGCACCTCCCAGGAGGACCCAACTAGGTGTGAACCATAAACTCGCTCCATCACAGTAGGATGCCTTTTAATTGACTTTAATTATCCACGAGAAAGCAGTGAAGGAGAGTAAAAACCGAGACTTCCGTAATTTCCATGGTCTGATAATAAAGACCAGCGGATCGAGTTTATCAGCACCATGGACAGAGGCGTTTCTCCCCTACACAAATCCTTTAGCCTTTTTACATCCAACCTAGCATGAGAAGAGCAGATTTAAGAACTGAGTACTTTATGCCTCTATTTATGTTTATTTGAATTCAAATAGAAAATTCAGATTAAATGCAGTTTTCATTTATCTGTGTCAATGGACAGGAGCTCACGGGCTTGTATCAGCTACTACAATTGGTGCTTGGTTTTGGAATGCATTATTCAGTTTGTGTTTTATTTCTGCAGACTTACCTAATTATGATGTGCTGAGGATCCTGCCGAAACAAGTGTAAATTTCCTAAGTATATCCAAATCAATAGTGGAGGAAATTGGCCTAAAATGCTGTTTGGCAGAAGGATAATGGCAGACTGGGATAAAAAATATATCAAAAATTATTTGCATATGGTTAATTGAGTCTTGACTGTGACCAACAGTCATTTATGCTCTTTTGCCAGAATGCCCAAACATTTAGTCATTTTACCAAACAAAAAAATGTAGCAAAATCTCTGGGGCTCATCCTGTCTCCCCCTTTCTCCCCCAAAGAAAAAAATGTTTGCTTGTTGAGGTATGTAGGTAACAGCTAGTTATTTGTTTTATTTCCAGCTTAGGGAATATTACACAAAGCATCCTTTAAGATTTTTAATGTATATTTGATAATACAACTCTCTGGTCTATTCCAAAATCTTCCAACATTAAAATAAATTTATATAGCTTTATACGTATAGTCAAGCATTACAATTGAGGTTTTGGTAAGTTTATAATTTAATCAACAAGCTATTTATTTTTATTTTTTTAATTGTATTTCTGACCCTATCATAGTGATCTGATATGCCTTCCCCTCCCCATAAATGTGTAGTTTTAGTGATGTTTGAAGTGCCATGATTTGGTTCCAAGCTATTCCTAACTTTATTCTTACGATTGCAGTTCTGTGTGGTGTATCTAATATATTCTGGTCTATTTTGGCCCTCTGTCTCTGAATATTTTTAGGTGTCTCATCTCTCTCTCTCTCTGTCTGCCTGTGTCAGTTTATCTCTCCATATATATGTGTAAATGTGTATCTTTATGTAGATAGATCACTATATCTCTGTGTCTACATATGAGCGTGTGTATATCTACGCGGGTGAAATGATACAGGTGTACATTTGTCTGTCTGTCACTCTTTTTATATATGTTTCTCTATAAATAAATATGTATTCTCATACATGTATAAGAGGCAAAGAGTGAGAGTTGAGAGAGAAGAAAGAGAGAGAGAGATTTTTTACAGGAAACTCTAAAAGTTTGCCCATGAGATTGTTTAGTTATTTTTTTATAGGGCTGGAACTCAGATCCAAGTTGCCTACCTCTTTGGGTTGATGTTTTCCAAAGTGTGCCACTTATGCCTTTGGAAATATGAGATGTGTTTTTGTGGAAAGCAGATTTAACATAAAAGCCATTCAGCAACGAGAAATTTAATTCCTTTCCTTCTAGTTCCTTCCTGATCACATCAAGCAGAAATTTAGTTTGGTTCCAATAAGTATTTTTTAAAAAAAGTTCAAATTGTCAAATAATATCGTCTCTATTTATGGGGTGCAGTGTGCTATTTTGGTACCTACATTGTAGAAAGAGTAAATCAAGCTAATTAACATATTTATCACTTCACTTACTTATCCCTTCTGGTTCCAGAAGGTATTAACCCCTCTTTACCTCTTGTTAATCTTCACGTTTAACATAGATGGCTGAGCTCAGGCAGTCAACAAGACCTAGGAAGAATTTAATCGTGTTGTTTTATTTCCATTTAATTTTGTCTACTTTCTACTGGCATTAAATAATATTATTTTGCTTTGTAATAGTTTAGAAATAAAATATAAAAGGTTATTAAAAATGAGTTAATTTATCAGAAAAATATCATGTCCACAAAAGGACATTGATACCCAAACTTCATAATGGTGGTCCTGGTCTGAACAAGTAATGGGAATAATTATTTTCCTTTGTGGCTTTTGATGAATGCTGTTCTCCAGACTCATACTTACCACTCTTCACAGGATCACCATGCTTTGCAGTGGTTGTGACTTAGCTTACTTCTCTCTCTCTTGCGCCATGTCATCATAGCTAAATTCTAAAGTGATGAAGTTCAAATTCATGTGCTGTGTCAATAAACCATCCCTTTATCTCATAGCTAAAAGTGTTCTCATTCTATTTTCCTAATATTCTACCATTTAAATTCCCCCGAACTTTTACATTTCCTTGTACATCCATGTAAATACAGAGGGTACAAAACATGTAGACACATTTTAATGAAGGAAAGAATTGTATTAAAATTGTAATACACAATACATACCGATCATGTTCGTTATCTAGTACAAGGTGTCCATAAGTTCATGTGCAATTTAAGATAGTTGACTATTTTGTACGTGAACTTTATGGACACCCTGTATGTTGGATCTGTATCTTTTGTAATTGCAGAAGTTAAATGTGACTTCCGTTATGTGTGTGTGTGTAGTTTTCTCATACCTTTCCATCTCAAGGGCAGTATCCATTTCCGGGACATCTGTCTACCTAGCCCAGCACCTGAGCTAGTGCCTTAGCTATGGAAATCCTAAACAGGCATTTGTGGAATGAATAAATTCATATGCAAATGAACAAAGGCAATTAAATAGCAACCTGATTCATCCGGCACTTCACCCTTCCTCGATAGCTAAGTCTCAGCTATAGGAACATCCACAGTTTGCTTTCTGGAATGAAAGCTGAACAAATAGAAACAGCAATTTTTAGAATTTGCAAAAAGGGTAGAGAGACTGACTTAGTGGACTTGAGTTTCCTGGTTCCAGGCAGGCTTTCTCCACCATTCACTAGAGGCATTTTCTGAAAATGAATATGAATCAATTACTCGTGAGTGGGAGGCTTTCCCTGTGTTCCCTGAGAAGGGGCCGTAGCTGATGGGAGAGGATGAACAGGGCGCAGATAACTTTGTGGACCTGCAAGTGTTTCGCCAGCTGATTAGCATTCCAGATGGTCAAGGCCATACTGCAGGATTTAAGTGAATCCTGGTCTTTATTAAGTCTTGAGAGGCTGTGGCTGCTGATGGGAGGGGAGGGAAGGGGGTGCTATTCTTCACCAGTCAACTGCTCTCTTTTGTAGCCTCCCCTTTGTTTCCACATTGCTAACTTTTTTTTCTCTCTGCTGCTTTATCTCCTTTCTTTTCTGTCAATGAGATGATTCCCAAAATACCTTGGGGTGTAGTCACACTTCTGGAGGTTCATTATCTCTAGATGCCCTCAGCTGTAGATATTTATTTTCTGCAGACTTCAGTCTGCAAACGGAAAAATAAACCCTGCAGCTTGTTACGGCAGCAGGGCAAAGCAAACCGTTTTTCTCTTTCTGAGACAGTTCAGAGACCTTAGGCCGTCAATGTTTTTTTTTTTTTTCCTGTAGGTTTTCTGTTTCTCAAAGGAGAAATTATATGCCAGTGGTCATTTTTCATACCACTCCACCCTTCCTCAATAATCTGGATCATTGGATTTTTCAATCTTTCCTTGGTCATTGCTGGAAAGCTACTTACAAATGAAGATTAAATGTATGGAAATGGCTGGTTTTGAGCCAAAGGCACTTGAAAAGAAATGAGTGATATTTCAGAAAACTGAGAAATTACTTGATTACGCTGTACCTGGGAAGTCTTACATTCCTTTCCATAAAGAATGAAATTAAAAACTAGTTTGAGTTATTTGAAGTCAAATCAGATTATAGCTGAGATTTGGGTTGCACAGTTGCATTTAATCCACAGATATTTCAAAATACTAATTGGTACCTCTTCTGTTTTTATTTTTAGGACCTATCATTTTTCCAAATCCATAGTAGAATTACTTAAATTTAAAAACATTTATTTCTCTCACAGTCATTTTGTAAAATGTAATGAGTAGGAAAATAACAAGAATAGGAGAAACAATGGAGAAAATAATGCCTTGGTGATCTTTTAATTCCTTTGCCTGGAATTACATAAAACTTATACTTCATGCTTTATTTAATAAAATTTTGTCAGTGATAATATTTACTATGATGGCTTAATAGGAGATGCTCACCGAGAATGAAAATATAACATCAATAATTTCCCTCGGAAAGTTAGGTTGTTTATCATTTATGATTGCTTTCAGGTGCTTGAGACATAAACACTACTATAGTGAAGTAACCAAATAGGCATTTATATTTTTTGCATAGTAAGTTGGTTGATGAAGACATCCAAGTGTAAAATGGTAGCTCCACACTTTGGTATAGATTTAGTTGCGTCTGTAGCTCTGTTTTGCTTTCCTTAGCTATGTGGCTTTTACTCATGGTCTCAGTATGGCTGTTGAAGCTACTGCCATCAGATATGCATTCCAGGCAGGAAAAAAAGAGATGGGCAGAGGACACAAGGCAATTCCAGCCAAGAATATCCTTCTTATCAGCAAAAGAATAGGGATATTGTGACTGGCCCATGAAGTAGAATCCTATTTACTTTTATAGATGAGATCGCTGTCATAGGTCTATGCCTTGGTGCAAAAAATCTGAGGAGGTGTATCTTTTACCTGAGTGTATTACTACGTAGAACAGAGTAAGAGGAAAAAATACTTGTATGTGGCTAATGGTACCTGTTTCACATGTAAAATCAACTTGGTCTGGGTCAGAGTACAGAAAATGTCAAGTTATTTTACATTAGTCTTTGATATATTTTATTGTATAAAATGTCAATAGACAGAAGAAGCATAGGAAAACTATGTTCATGAGAAATGTGGGCAGTTCCCAACTTCTATCCAGAAGAGAGAAAATCTGAACTGAAGGGCTTTGTGCTTTTATATGAAGGTGGTGATGAGGATGTAGTGTATGTATGTGTTGGGGGGAAGGGAGAGGGGACAAAATGATTTACAGTTCTCTGATTATGTTCTGATTTTGCATGACACTTGACTTTTAGATGACAACAAAGGCAATAAATTCCCCTGTATTCATTGTTCTTTGGAATGGTTGGCTTGTTTCTCTGAAATGAATACATTGCCATTCTGCTGTCTACCTTGGTCATGTGTACTTTTGACTGCAGAAGTGGTAAGATGGTCAATTACTGGCACGACTACATTATCTTTCTACGTAACATAACTCATAAATGTATATGGTTACAATCTGTTGATTAAAATGCTGTTAATAAAAAAAAGGAAAGTTTCCAATGCAGGATCAAATCCTGACCCCAGGGTTTTAGATGAGGACTGTGGACTCTTGCACAGGGTTGTTATATAGGGCTTATCAAGATCTATAAGTAAGCCTTTGACAAGAGACAGTAATGTGTGTAGTCAGGCACATAGTGTTTTATGAATTAAGTGACTGCGTGCATGAGAAGGGGCTCTCAGGACAAAACTGAATATGGAATCTTCTCATCAAATAGCCATCGATGAAAGACAGCAGAAAGGCCCTCATAGTTCTGTTTAAAATACGGATATTTCAAAGACTTACTCTAGAATAAAACCACTTTGCCTTACTGATCAAATATTGAACCTCCAGGTCAGCAAATATCTCAGGGATTATCCCCAAATAATTACTTGAATAATTGGGACTTTATAAACTGATATTCAGTGTAACTGAGTATTATAATTTATTAATAACTATTTGAAGAGGAAAAAGCAGGGAAATAGAAGATAACATAACACATCCAAATACGCTCGTTCCTTATTAAACATGCAACACTGAATTTTCTTTGTTAAAATATTTTATTGAACATCTTCGTGTATAAATTATTGATGGGCTCATTTTAACAATTTCCTAGTGGAATCCCTGTCTCATTTTTGCTTGTAGGTCACAATATCCTTTCTCTGGATAAAACCATCCCCAGGGAGTCAATTTCTCCTCTCACTATTGGCGAACGTGACCCTTTCATATGGTTAACATTTGCTTAGTTCTGTATTTTCCAAGTATTTAGAAAAGATGGGCTATAATTTTTTCTTTTTTACTGATGATTCAAGATGACTCTTCTAAGGAAACACATTTTTTAAAAGGCTAATTTTCTAAATGTGTTTTTTAAACACCCACTTTCCATTATTTTCAAAGCTCAAATTGTTAAATGTATATTCTTTTCTGAAAATAAGTGAAGTATCTGAAAGATCCGTTTGTTACTCATTATTTTAAAAAACCTAAATAACATTGTCTCCCTTGAGACTTTCATAAATTGGACTTGAAACATACTTTTATTGGGGTCAGTTATTTATTTGTGATAGATATTTTTCTATTCCAGACAATCGGTTTCTATTTCAAACGATTTAGAACAATAATAACTAAAAACCTTGTGTGAATTAATTTAAATATCTTGATGGGAGAAATGTGTCCCCCCTCCATTTTCTTCATATGAACTTTTTCAAAAGATGAAATAATGAATATTAAAAAAGATTCCTGGTGTGATAGAATTCAGGTTTTAATAAAAAAGTTTTAGTGGACTTTAATTATAGCAAAATCTCTATCTAATTCTACCAGCTTAATAGTATCCCAAATATTCATAATTAGGGTCCTTATTTATTGACAGATTAAAAAGACTGACATTTTAACTGGGCTAAACCTCATGTTATCTGGTAGAACAGCCATTAACTCAGAGACATGGCTGTGTATGTATAAATACGGTAATGCCCCATATTGCATAATGAGATAGAATACTTTCTTTAATATGGATGCTATTTATGAGTACATCCTTTATTTCTGTGTTTACCACTTTCATCTTTGTGATCCTAAAGAAAGCATCTGAGAAATATGTGTTTAATTGGGTTTAGCTTTTCCAAATTGTTATTTTCACAAATATATCTATTTCTGATGAAAAAGACTTGGGAATTTCCTCAAGAATTAAAACTTTTGTCCTTGAAATTATACAAATCAGGAAAGTGAGAGAGAAAAGCCCATGGATGGGGAGAGAAAATAATTTCAAACCAAAGGATCTAAGGCGTTGGTATTCAGAATATACAAATATTTTCTTACCACTTACTAATAAGAAAATCAGTAACCAATTTACTTCAAAAATAGGCAAGGCATTTTAATATATACGTCCCTAAAGAAGATATAGGAATGACCCATAAACACATGAAAAGATGTTTACCACCACTGGTTATAAGAAAAATGCAAATCAAAACCACAGTGAGATATCACTTCACGTTTCCTGGAAAAGTTATGACCAAAAGACAGATGAGATTTGGGGAGAATGTGGAGGAAAAGGAGCCACACCCACTGCGGGTAGAAAGACAGTGTTGTCACTCTGGGAGACAGTTTTGAACTTTCGCCAAATGTTAGAAATAGAATTACTTTATGACCCCCAAATTCTTGTCTTAGGTATACACTCAAGAATTGAAACATATGTCTGCACAAAGATTTTCATGTGAATAGTCCTGCCAGCATTGTTTATAATAGTCAAAAGGGGGGAAAACACAAATATCCATTCAATGTTGAGTTGAGAAAATGTGGTATATTGATATAATGAAATAATTTAAATAAAAAGAACAGAGCTCTGAGACATGCTGTAACACGTATGAACCTTCCAGACACGCTAAGAAACCAGCGTGTGTTCCAAGGTCTTACAGATCCAGTGAAAGTGGAACTTATTTTGACCAAGGTGCAAAAGAAATTCCTCCAACGTAGCCTTTTCAAAAATGTTGCTACAACAATTGAACATCCATAAGCAATAAAATAAATCTTACCTATACCTAAAAGTTATACAAACATTAATTCTGAATGGATCATGGAATTCAATGTAAAACTATATAACTACCAGAAAATATAGGAGAAAAATCTTTAGGATCTAGGTCTCAGCAAAAACTGAAACCTAATATTGAAAGGACAGTCTACAAAAAGAAAGATTTATAAATTAGACCTCATCAAAATTAAAAAAAATATTTCTCTTCAAAATTACTTGTTAATTCTGGACATAGCATTTCAGAAGGAGGGAAAGGACCTTGTCTGAAAAGATAAGACAGGGGAGAAAATATTTGCAAACTATATGTATGTATTCAGCAAAGCAGTAATTTCAAGAATATAAAAAGAGCTGAGCCCAGTGGCTTGCGCCTGTAATTCTAACTTCCCAAGAGGCTAAGGCAGGAGGATCATTGGAGGTTAAGAGTTGTAGGTTCGTCTGGGACATATAGAAAGACCCCATCTTTTGAACAGATAAAATAAAATAAATACATAATTTAAAAAATTAGCCAGGCATGGTGGTGCACACCTGTATTTCCAGCTACTCTGGAGGCTGAGGTGAGAGGATTGCTTGAGCCCAGGAGTTACCAGCCTGGGAAGATATGGCAAGACCCAATCTAAAAAAAATAAATAAATAAATAAAAAGAAAGAATATATAAAAATACTTGAAGCAGTACAAAAAGGAAACCACCCAATTAGAACACGTACAAAAGGCCTGAAGAGACATTGCCATGAGGATGAAGGACGGGTGGCAAATAAACCGTGGAAAGATGTTCCACATTAGCCCTCAGGGAGATGGAAATTCCACGATCATCTGCCACCACGCAGCTATGAGAATGGTTCAAAAAAAAAAAATTGACAAGGACAGGGAGAATTTGGATTACTCACACATTGCTGAAGAAAAAGACGGCCACTCTGGAAATCCATTTGGGCATTAAAAATAAAGGACAAAAACTAAAATGCAACTACCCAATGACCGCAATTGTACTCCCAGGCATTTATCGTTGTTAAATGAAGACTTATGTCCATGCAGAACCCCGCATGTTTATGTGCATGGCAGCTGATTCATAACAGCTCCGAACTGGAAGCATCTGCCATGTTCTTCAAAGCAGGAACGATCAAGGAAACTGCGGTATGTTTGTTATGAAGGACAACTGAGCAGTAAAAAGAGGCAGCTTGCTGATACCCATTGCAGCCTGGATGAGTCTCCAGACATCCATGTGGGGTGGAAAGAGCCAAACCCAGGAGCTTACAGACTTTCATTTCATTTATATAAGATGCTTGAAATGAGTACAGATATGGAGAATAGTTTAGTGGCTGATGGGGTTGGAGAGCAACGGTGAGTAGGAATGGACGTTGCTAAAAAGGGCAAGAGGGCAATTAGGCAGGGTCCCAGGGTCAGGGAAGTGCCCATTCTCTAGACCACATCACCAACAATCTGGTTATGATACTGGTGTTTTGCAAGATCCCTCTATTAGGAGAAATTGGGCAAAGTCTACAGGAGGTAGCTCCGCATTATTTCTTGCAAATACACGTGAATTTATAATTCTTTCAACATAAATGAGTTAAAAAGCTTCAAAGACAGAACAAAGAATTTCCAGATACCTTTTAAATAGATTTTCCGAAATGTTGACATTCTGCAATGCTTTCTGCTTTATAATCTACGCCATTCTCATGGCGCGTACACATACACACACATGTATTTATTCAATTTATATTTTACCTTCTCAAATGTTTGAGAGTAAATTTCAAAAATGATGCCACTTGTAAATATTTTAGTGTCTGTTTTCTACAAAACAACAATGCTCTCTTACATGACCAGAGTATAAATTATGAAATCAGGGTAGTAATGAGTCCATAGGTCTTTCGAATTCTTCCAGTCTTCCATCTAAAGTCCTTCCCTGGTCCAGGATCCAGCCTTCCACTTTCCCTGTATTCTCCTCAATCCCCTTTAGTCTAGGAGTGTTCTTTAGCTTTTCTCTGCCTTTCTTGCCTTCACTGTTTTTAGAGAGTTCTGGCTGTCAACCCTAACTCTAACCCGAACCCGAACCTCCGTTTGGGTTTTATGTGGGTTTGTGGCAGGAATAGTGAAGAAGTCACGTGTTGCTTTCCGGGACACCCTCAGGACACCTTGCCACTTGTTCAAGGAGGTTTCTGCCACTTGCTATATGGTAGAATTTCTATTTTTTTCTCTTTTAATAAGCACGTATTTTGTGAGGAGATAGATACACAGAAAGTTGCATTCAAAGGATAAGCAGTGATTGGATTAATTATGGAAATTCTGTTTTGGGGAAGGAGATGCATTTCAGGAGAGAAACTGTGGGAGTCACTGAGGCTGAGAATATCAAGTTTGTGAGGAGAGAAAAGCCCGTCCCACCGTCGTTGGGATGGGATGGGGAACAGCGCTAAGCTGGCTTGGTTGGCGGGTTCTGTTTTTAACGTTGTAAATTATGATTCCAATGCAGTTGGACACACTGAAGTTTTTAATCATAGCATTGATATGATCAAATATGTATTGTAGAAAGATCATTCTGGCTGTATCAGAAATAGATTAGAGGGATGGCAAGGGATTTACATTTTATATCCAGCCATTTCATCTATTTGCAACTTACTTTTGATATGTGGTATGATACAGATATTCAATTATTTTACTTTATGGACGATAATTTTTGTCAGCATTATTTAATTAAAAATAGCCTATTTTGTTTTGGCTTATATTGCAAAAAGAATGCACATTTATTCTCTCAAAACCATACATATTAAGAGTCACTATATTATAGAGGCAATTCTAGAAACTGGAATGGAGGAGTGAATAAAATAGACAAAAATCCCTACCCTTGGGGATGCCCCGTACCTTATAATATTTACTTTAGAATAATTAGATAATAGAGTTAAGTATTTTTAATTTTCTTCCAATATTTAATGCATGTATGCAATTGTATATAGGTATTTTGGTATATTTTGTAGGTTTAAAAAAATACAATTCCACAATGCAGAAAATATTAACATTATAAACATCAGTGCAACTTAAATTTTACCTTTGAAATGGTGTAATACATTTAATTTTTGTAATCTCCCTTTTCATTCAATAGATCTTAAATGTCTTGCCAGATTGTTAACTGTTCTTGTACAATATCATTTTGTTTTGCTCTATAGCATTCTCCTGTATTGCTATGCCATAAATTATTTACTCAATTCCAGAGTTTATCTAAAATGGGATGATTATATTGAAGAAAGTGAATTGTTCTGCATAATAAAGGGACTGAATTTGCTTTCCCTTGGTGGCCTTAGAGTAAGGGGATATGGGTCTTTATACTGAAAGCCAATTCACTGAATGGTCTATTCACCAAAAATGGTGGCTCCATGTATGGGAATATAAAAAGAAATTAGGGAAGTGACTTGATGTGGAAGGTGCTATTTTGGAAATAGGGTGACATCATGACCTAAGAAGGGGGACAGCACCAATAGATTGTCACAGATATGGTAGCTGGTGTTGAATTTTAAGCTGTTCTGTTGTCTCACAAACCTCCAAACTCTTGAGTGAAGAATGACATTTCTGCAAAGAAATGTGAGACAAAGGCTCAAGCTATATAATTTTAGTAAATCACAGAAGGTCTAGGGAAGAATGTTAATAAAACTTACACTTTCACTAAATGTTGGAGCACACAATTACCTTCTTTATTATGATCACTAGCAGTGGTATTACAAATTCAAAGATACATTATGTTGCTTATTTGGAGACATTGTAGCATAGCAGTCAGGATTGGGTTCCAATTTTAGGTCTGCCCCTTGCTTGCTGGGTGATTTGGCCCCTGTCTCTAAGAACCTGTTTCTCTGGATGTGAGCATGTGGATATTGTGAATAGCAGGCTATGTATAAGGCTGCCATGAAGAGTGGGTGAAGGCTGCATATGATGTACTTGGCACAGTGCTCAGATGTCAGCTAACAGGTGCAAGCTAGTCTGATGCCGGTGTGATGATACAACATGTATATTTGGCATGTGATGCTAAGTTGCCCTCTGGAAAACGTGTATCAGAAATATATTCCCACCACCCATATGAGTAGTCATTTCCCACCATTCACCCTGGGAATCATTGTAAATCAATAATTTAGATTTTAAAAATTAGGCTCCCATTCAGTAACTATTTATTGAGCATCTATTCCGTGTAGCTCCTTTGATTCAACACCAAAGACGTGTAGTGAATTCAAGAGACTCAGGCTCTGTGCTGGTGCCATTTATATTCTGGAGGATATTCCTTTTTGCTCACTGATTTATAAAGACACCATTCCTTTTCTTTCTTTTTGGTGTCTTCCTGTAAAATTTTTGCTTCACAGAAAAAATTGACTTTAAAAGTAATGAATTATTATCTGGTTGAGTTATACTACCAAAATAAATTTGATCAGGCTAAAGAGATAAGACTGAACTTTCCTTAGCTGAGCTCTGTTCTACCAACATATTGCCTTATCTGGTAGTAAACCATTAGTTTTGGTTATGGTTGTGCTCTGGAGAATGCATAGAATTTGCATAGTTTTCTGTGTGTTGTAACAGCCCCTAGATGTCTCATGGTCCTGTCTTTCTGTCTCCTGAGGCTGCTGCTCTGGAAGGAAGCAGCCATCCACCTGTCAGAGAATCTTAGGCCTGCCACACGTTTCCTGAGCATTTTCCTCTTTCATAAGAGGGGAGATTGTGTGACTCCATTCAATTGGTGTCTCTGTAGTTTACGTGGAAGACACTTCTCAAAAAATTTAAATTTGTGATCATGTCTTTCTCATTTCCCAGAACAAATGGTTTCCAACAGTTCACCCCACCCTCCCATCCTCTTTTCCTCCCAACATTTAAAATCTACGGTGGGGTCAGTAGATAACATGGGCATTGGGGAGAGGAAGCTGAAGGAGGAAATAAAAAAAATTAAAAATTGGTGTCTGTAGTTTATATATGAAGTCAATTTTTATAGAACATTCATTGTAAGGGAGACAACTCTCGAGGAAATGAGATTGTAAGGCTGACATGGAAGAAACGAGACATAGCGTGGGGAGCCTCTGCTAAGAAACACTTCCAACCAAGCTCATCAGGTGTGCAACAGAGCTTCTGTTTTTATTAAATCAAAATAGAGAAATTACCCATATTCACTGAATGACTGTCAGGGACTATATCTGTTAGCTTACTTTTGGTTGCAAGTGTAAATATATCCATACTAATTTGTCCTGAGTGGAAAAAAATAAACAGAGAGATACTCAAGCTGTCCCAAGTAACTTGCTTCTATTTCTCCTTTGCCCAACTCTGTTATCTTCCCTATGAACTCGCCTCCCAGACAATCTCTAAGCTTTCCTTTTTTATGTGTATCACAGCCGTCAGCACAATCTAGGGCTAAATCTTTCCAATATCAAATCTAATGGAGAAGAGTAAGGCTCTTTTTTTCAATATTTCTCAAGAAACCCCATTGTCCACTTTATTTTTTTAAAGTAAATTTGTTTCATGTTAATGTGAGGGTGAAAACAACCAGGTCAAAATATTTGATTTTGTTAGCAGAGTCCCTCTTGTGGTTATGTCCCACACACAAAAGCTGTACCAAACCCTCCCATCCTGTGCCCATTCAACTCCCTCCCTCATTATCCCTTCCTCCAACTTGAATTGAAATGAGTTTTTCACCTATGTGGGCCTGCATCAGATTGTCTACTGGGTTCGTATTAGTATTGAGTACACCGGCCACAAAAATTCTCAATAAAATCCTAGCCTATAGATTACAGGTACACATTAAAAAAATTATACATTATGGTCAAGTACATTTCATCCCAGGGATGCAAGTCTGGTTTAACATACACAAACCCATAAATGCAATTCACCGTGTCAATAGATGTAAAAACAAAGACCATATGATCCTTTCAACAGGGGCAGAAAAAGCATTTGATAAAATTCAGCACCCTTTTCTAACAAGAACACTTAAGAATATAGGCATAGGCGGCATACTTCTTAAATTGGTTGAAGCCATCTGTGACAAACCCACAGCTGATATCATACTGAATGGAGTAAAACTGAAAGTTTTTCCACTTAGAACTGGAATCAGATAAGGTTGTCCCCTGTCACCACTACTATTCCACATGGTGCTGGAAGTTCTAGCCAATACAGTCAAGCAAGAGAAGGAAATAAAGGGTATCCAAATGGGGGCAAAGGAGGTCACACTCTTGCTGTTTGCCAATGATAGCATCTTCTACTTAGAGAACTCCAATGACTCAGCCATAAGACTCCTGGAAGTGATCAAAACATAGTCATGTCTCAGGATATAAAATACCAGTGTTCACTTTGATTGGTCTGACTCAGCAATAAGCCCATCCCTGAACATTCTTAGAGTAACCTGATTGGCTGATGGGTTCAGTCCTGGGATTGAGGATGGAACTGGCCTCTTAGCATGTGTAATGAAAATGGGCCCTGGGATGAAGCCCTTTAACACCCACAGGTGGCTAGGAAAAATAAAAAAAGAAGGGACTATTGAGAAGACAAGCTCTAATTTTCATCACAAATTTTGAATTTAATTTTCATAGAATGATAATTCTGATAACTGACCTTTAAATTATTCTATCCTGTATGATCAGTAGAATTTCACACCTGAATATCCTCCCTTTAGTGAGCAACTTCTAGACTTATAAAATTAATAAAGTATTGGCTTGATTGGAAGACAGTTTGGAGAGAGAATTTAATGAACTGGAACCAGACAAGGATGTCCCCTATTGCCACTACTATTCCACATGCTACTGGAAGTTCTAGCCAATACAATCAGGCAACACAAGAAATTGTTAAAGGGCTTCATCATTGATTTTTAAAGACCAGATTCATAATTTCTTACTAAAGAATCCCTGTGTCTATATAAAATAAAGTCATTAAGGGTATTCAAAGATGAGGATGAGTCTAATAAATGGTACTTTTATTTTAATAGTACTTTATAGTTTACAAAGTACCTCTACCAGGAGATCTTCTTTCTTAGATCATGATCCCTTTGATAAAATGATGAAAACTATAGACCTTCTTGTCAAAGAGAAACAGTGCATCATACACATACACAAACACAATTTTATATACAATTCAAGGAAGATGAGAGATGGAAGATGAGAGATGAGTTCCCATATATCTTTTAGTAGGATTTCATGGTAACCAGTTGAAACTTATCATTGATAAATTATATCATTTTATACTAACAGCTTTGTGAGGTATGTAAGTAGTTATTATGTATCCCATTTTACACATGAAGAGATTAACAACTCCAAAACTTAAGTGACTTAACTAAGGGAAAAAGTTAATTAGGCAGAAGGAAACCAGCTCTCCTGACTACTGGCCTGGAGCTCAAAGTGCCTAAGTTACATGTGAACACATAAAAATTTCCCCAAAAGTGATCTGACCTCTCTGGATGTGAGTCATTTCAAGAGAGCCAACAGCTTCCTCCTTCCCTGTCACAGATGCCATTTAAAATATTGCTCTTTGAGCTTCCTAAACATCTTAGCAATCACCAAAATCTATGCTGCCTCAAAGACCTAATTGAAATGATGATAGTAGATGTACATAGTCATCAGCCTTAAATTATAACCACTTAATTCAGTACTGCATGATGGAAGCATTTTCCAGAGGTTTAAAAAAAAAAAAAGCATCAAGGAAATAAGTGATGTAATCAATAGCAGGTAGGAGGTTGGCCATTGGGAAGGAGAAGCCAAACGGCAAGAGTCTAGGAGTAAGGTATACTGTCTTGAATGGGTGGTGCAGACTCACAGTCAGATCCCGCTTACACTTTAAAAGTAGAGCCAATGGCTTATGAATGAATGATGGTAGGTGTGAACAAAAGGGAAAAGTCAAAGAGGTCTCCAAAGTGTTAGCCTGGGCTATTGGAAAGTTAGCATTAACTGAGATGAGAAAAAATGGGATCTAGAGTTCAGTTTCAGGCATGTCAAAATTCATATGTCAGTTAGACACTGAGTGGAAATGCCTAAGAGGTAACTTATATACAGTCATGCATTGTGTAATGACGCTTTAGTCAACAATGAACATGCAGGTCCCATAAGAGTATAAGACTGTGTCTTTAGCTGAGAAATATGCTGTCACACTGATTGTTCTGCCCCTGTAGGGTAATTGGTGCTTATTCCTGATTGCTTACAGAATCTTCTCTTTCATATTGACTTGGCCTCTACCACTGGGGGAAAACAAAAGACTGTTTTTACTATATTTTTTCTATGTTTAGACATACAAATACTCACCACTGTGTTACAATTGCCTGCATTATTCAATGCATTAATGTGCTATACAGGTTTATAGCCTAGGAGCAAGGGGCCATCTGAGATAGCCTAGGTAGGTAGCAGGCTGTACCACCTAGGAATGCATAAGAATGCTCTGTGATGTTCACACAGTGATGAAATTGCTATGGATGCATTTCCCAGAACATGTCCCCGTCACTAAGTGATACACGACTGTGCTTACAAGTGTGGAGTTCTGAGAAGCAGTCTGTTCTGGACATAAACATTTAGAGATTATCACATGTAGGCAGTATTTAAAGCCATGAGGCTAGTGAGGAAGCCAGGAGGAGAAGAGAGCCAAGATTGAACCCTGAGTAATCCCATGTTAACCAGTTATCCACCACTAATGGAAGGATCTCAGGTCATATGCTCATGAGTGAACCAGTCACTGTGACCTAATAAATTCTATGTCCTAATGGGTGGCAGCCAGATATATATGAAGCGATCATTACGAGAAGAAAGATGGGATTCATCAGGTTGAGACCAAAGAGATCACCTCTGGAGTTGTGGAGAGAGAAAGCAAGGCCAAACCTCCCCCAGAAGAAACCTCCCCCAACCACACCACATGCCTGTGCACAGATGAGAGGTAGTGATGCCGGAGGGTACCCCAACACCCACCACACCAACCACACATTTCCAAGCTTATTGTTATTGCTGTGAGAGTTTGGAGCCTAATACTAAACCTGCACTTAAATTTTGGCACTATCAAAACCAGTGTCACCTTGGCCAGGTGAGTGGACTTTCTAAACCTGTTTCTTCATTTACAAAATGAGAATAATAATACTTCCTACTACCTTAGGAAAAACTGGGAAGAATAATTCGGAGTATTTCATATAAAGTGCTTGAGATAATGCTGGCCACATAATAAATGCTCAAAAATAGTATTTACCATTTTTTTTTTTTTGCTTGAGTTTTCCTGAAAGTATAGCTTGAAGCAAAGCCCCACCCATGTGCAGGTAAATTATTTGGGAAGCAGGAATACAGGAAGGATGAAAAGCCAATTCAAGTGACTGAGGATGAATTGCAGAGGGAATCTTCTAGAAAACATGCAAAATGTGCCTCAGAATAATGCGTCCTGGATGACAACAGGGGAGAGCATTTATCCGTTGGCTTCTGTTCATGCCTGATCAAAGATATGCAAGCTTTTTCCCACCTCATCCACTTAACTCTCCAGGTTGCTAAAGCATGAATTGAGTGGTTTCCTGCAAGAGTCCTACACCATTGTCACAGATAAGACCCAGGGAAAGAAGCAAGAGGCAGAGGCCAAGGTGAGGCGATTTCAGAGGGGCCTGTGCAAAAGTGAATGGAAGCCAGCACAGAATGGGTCTCTGCAAAAGGAGCTGGGGAGAGGTGGTGCTGAGAAGACAATACATTCAAAACGTGTGTGACAATGACTTTATTGTAGTAATTATTTTTATGCACCCTTGCTAAATCCTTACATCTGAGATTCTTCTCTGTGGTTCTTTCTCTATTAGATGTTTGATCTCCTGAAATGCAAGGCTAATTTCTTTCCTTCTTTTTATCCCTATAAATCAGCATTATGCATGTAGAAAATGGTCAATATTTGTTAAATTAAAATGAATTAATGTGACACAACAAAATACAAAATGTCTATGCGTGTAAATCTGTAATTTGGAATATATGTGTGTTCTTTCAACTGTATTTCCCCTTCTGGCAATTTGAAAGCAGAAATTTGATGTAAAAGTCTTGAACTGCTTTATTTCCTTTGGCTCTATGCCAGATAAAACAACAACAGAAGCAACAAGACTCTGATTTTGTACAAAAAAAGCAATAAGACTCTAAAAATATTTTTTTTCTTCTCTAATTGCTTCCCCAGCTACCTTTCCCAGATTCACAGGAATTAGTGGTAGGAGAGGAACAGTTTAATTGGTTGTGCAGAGCTGAGCTGCTCTGAGCTTCATTAAGGCCTCGGTGAGAAGAGGGCTGCGGGCAGAAGCCCCTGCTCTATCCCCCTGGCTACCTGGGAGCCTCTTTCATATGCCAAGGTCAGCCCACTTTTGTTTTGCCTGTGTTGATTGAGTCGTCCACAGGCTCTCACTTTTCACTTCAGTTAAGTAGAACCCTATTAGCCTGGATACATAAGACTGGATTATATTTTACCTGAGCTTGATCTGTTTGGTATTTTCCCGCATGTAAATGTTTTTTATTGTTTTCAGTACCTATGTGAACTATGTATCAAGTTAATGTAAAGATAATGGGCGATACATAGGCAGTATAGCCTCTACCCACTGACGCATAATTGGAGGGCAAATTCTTCCTCTAGTTAATACTTGAAAGCTCATTATTGCTACTTCATTCTTGTCTACTAACAGTTTCCCTCCTAATGCATCTGGTTTGAGAAAGATTAACTGGTTTGAGGAGAACAAGATTCAGCACACTCTAATAACTGATTTGCTTGGTCAATTGCAGGTGGAGCTTGACATTTTCTTTTTTTTTATTTTAGAGACAGAGTCTTATGTTGTTGCCCTCGGTAGAGTGATGTGGCATCACAGCTCATAGCAACCTCCAACTCCTGGGCTTAGGCGATTCTCTTGCCTCTGCCTCCTGAGTAGTTGGGACTACAGGCACCTGCCACAATGCCCAGCTAACAACTTTAATTATTAATAAATAGTAAAATTTCCTCAATGCGATATTCAGAGAAAATAATCATGGAATTAAAAAAATATTATGTGAATTGAAGCTTGACATTTTAACCTTGGGGGAAGAGAAAGACCAAGGAAGATACGAGATTAGAAGCTGAAAGGGTGGGTGGGCCAGAAAGTCTGGAGGGGCTTGAAGACACTGCAACCTTTAAATTAACAATTTATCTGGCCAGCCCCCAAAGTGGGAGATGGTGAGATTTTTCAAATCCCTAATACTACAGATTGGGCCCTTTGCTTCCTGTGGTCCCAAATAACAAGTAGATGTTTCCTTGAACTACTCCAGGGAGCGTGGATCAGTCAGAAGTCACTGACCAAGCCCAGAGAAGAGGCCTGTCCATTTCTATCTCTTCTCAGTAACCTTACCTGAGCTTTGTATTCTTGATACAAAAATTAGATTATCTATTTATTCTTACCACCTTTCTCTACTGCGGCATTAACTCTCTGCCAAGTCTGTCATCTTTTGCAAAAGTAAAGTGCTTAACAATTTTAAGCACAATTTACACATGAAACTGTGTCCCTCTAAATCTAAAGGCTTCTATCAGAATGTCCTTTTGGGAAGAAGGCAATTTAGTGTAAATAAAGAGGGGCCTTTCCCCTTCCTTTTTTTTTTGCTTGTCTTCAGTCTCCCTTTTCTGTGAAATTTCCCCCTTTCTCCCAGGAATGCTTGCTTCTCTCTGCCTTCTTGCTCAAATTTCTCAGAGGAATGGTATTTGATCTTTGCTTTCAATTCAATCTGACCACCGCCACCACCACCTCAGTTATTTTCTCATGGAAATTAATATTCCAAACCTCATTTCTAATTGTGGAGAAATAGGTTTCCACAGCTGTTACAGGCATGTCAGAGATGTCACTAGCTAATGTTTTGATCAACAAATATTTTTCAATCCCCAAGAAAGTGCCCTTCTTAGGTCTACAGAGATGAAAATAAAATGTTCTGTCCAGAAGCAGTAACAATCCGAGCTATAAACATGTAATAAATACACAGTATAAGAAATACGTCCATAAAGCTATGAGCAGAGCAGTCTTGAGGCTGGGCACAGAGGCTCACGCCTGTAATCCCAGCCCTGTGGGAGGCTAAGGAAGGAGAATTGCTTGAACTCAGGAGTTCTAGACTTGGCTGAGTGAGAGTGAGACCTTGACTCCTAAAAAAATGAAAAACCCACCCGGGCTCCACAGTGATCACCTGTAATCCCAGCAGCTTGCAGAGGCTGAGGCAGTGGGACGCCCACAGCCCGAGTCTGAGGTTGCAGTGAGCTATGACACCATTGCACTCTGCTCAGGGCATAGGGTGGAACTCTGTCTCAACAGCCCCAACAACAAAAAAGATACAGATAGAGGCAGAGGGACTTTGCCTGAGCATCCCGGAGATAAATTCCAAGGGAACAAATGCATGACCAATATCTTACAGGAAGAGCAGGACCTCCATAAATAGACCAGTTCATGGACAGCACCTTTCTCCAGCCTGGAGGAAGAGCATGTGCAAAGCCCAGAGGTGTTGAAAAGTGCTCAGTGTGAGGAAAAGAGTGGAAAATGTGGTGGCAGAAGGCTGCAGCCAGGGTGATCGAGGAGGATGCTGAGAAATGTGTTGGGTCCGAGAAGTGAAGAGCTGTACTTGGCAAACTTGAGTGTGGACAATGGGCAGCCAGGGTCCACAAGGGCTTGTAAGCTTGAGGATGACATGACCATATCTCTTTTTAAGAGGATTATTGTGGAGGAAATATGGAGGGCTTAGCACAGTTAGAAGAAACTTATTTGTGGTATATAAGTTAGGAGGAAATAAGAAAGCAGCAAAAAGCAAGGGGAGAGGGTGAAGCCTTGAACTACACTCTTGAGCAAAGGTGACAGGATGAAAGTTTTCCTTCCACAGCTCAAATAAGATGTTAAGCAACACCCAAGGCTGTTTCAAAATGCTTCGCTGACAAAACACAGTGTGTATGTGTATGTGAATGTGTATGGTATTGCTTCCAGATCTAAATCAGTACTTGAGCCTTGAACTTTGTTCTAATTGGCTTCATACTTGAGTTTTTATGATTTTATTCTGCTTTAATTCATCTACCCAACTAACACCTGTCCACGCATCTTAAAAACCAGCTGGCTGTATTTTAAACAGAATTATTTATTTATTTTTTTTTTTACCTAACAGAGACTCATTTTTAGAGCTGCCATTACTGATAACAGATGTTGAACCATTTCAACTTACTTTTTTATTTCCTTTTTCTCAAAATTTTAAAATGGGTTTTAAAAACATTTTTAGTTATTTAGTCTCAATATGTTTTTCCCAACATTATTACTCTGTTTCTTCCTAACTCCTGTTACTGTTTATTTCCCATCTGTTGAAGATGATATAAAATTTCAGATATACTTATAAAATATCTATCAAACATGCCAAATATAATCTATAGTATACTAAACATTATGCTCATGCATATAGGTATTTTATATACCACTTCTGGCTAAACTATGCATTATTATAGCAGGAGTCGTCCTGTTCAACCTATTGTAATTGCGCCACTCTATAGTGGCCCTGAAATTGAATTAGAATATCATGTATAAGCATAATACATATTATTTGGACTTTTCATATACTTAGATAGCAAACTGTATTCTATCTTTCCTAAGAACATCAAAACTGGAATTGATAAACATGTTACATTCCCGTATGAAGCACGGAGTTTAAAGAACTCAGCACATAAAACAGCAGAGATGCCACGGTGCATTTATTTAATTGTTTTTCTTAATTTAGTGAAATTCTTGGTTACATGAAGAAATAAGTGAAAGAATAACCTGTGCAACCTGCCTCAATATAAAGCAAATGTTTCTGTATGTTCCTTTCACTTTACCATCTCCTCCTCACTTCATACTTTGACTCAACTCCTGTTGACTAAAACTAAGCTCCACAAAGGTGAAAAGGGGAGCTATTTATTTTCTTGCAAAAAGATTGGTACTAAAGTAACTTCTCTTTGGAGTAGATTTCCCTTACTTCAGATATACCTTAAACTCAATTTCAAGTATACACAAGACAGAAATACTAAATTTTTACATAGCCCCTAACACTGCATGTTGCAGACACAGTGTATTTTTCCAGCATTCTAAACCATTTGCAAGCTGTGAGCCTACACACACAAACACAAACCCACAGTCCTATTTCTTGTCATGGAAATTTACCCTATCATCTTTATCACCATCTTATTTCTGTGCTACTTCCTCTTATGCTACAAATGGTTTTATTCAGCTGAATGAATTTATCAAAGTTTATTCTTCTTTTGCAGTTGTGTTACATACATTCTTATATATCTTACTCTTTGGGGTTTCAAGCATAGTTCTGTATAAATGAATTTCATTTTGATTAATTCTTAGCTATAAATCAGTCCCCCCAAATTGTAACTAATAGGAAAGAGAAAGATGTAAAGTATGACTATTCTGGATTAACTGTGCCGTTCTCTTTAACTGTCAACTAGCCCAGAAAGTTCTCAAAGTGCGATCCAGTGATCCCAGACTGTCCCAGGGCTCTTTCAGGGGGTCTGTGAGATCAAAACTGCTTTTATAATAATACTAAGAAATAATTTACCCTTTCACTCTTATTTTCTCGAGCGTGTATAGAGTAGTTTTCCAGAGGCTACCTGACATAACATTGCAACACACAGAAGTATGAGAATCCAGTGAGAATCCTTCTACTAAGCCAAATGTTAAAGAGATCTGTAAAACGTAGAAAATCTCACTCTCCTCACTGATGTTTTCACTCTAGAAGTATGGATATTTTTCACAAAAGATTATTTGTATTAGTATGTAACTTGTTTTTAAATAAATTAAAAACTTCTTAATAATTTCTACCGCAGCATATATTGATTAATAAAAACCACATAAACAAAAGTTCTTCGGAGTTTGCAATAATTTGCAATGAGAGTGCAAAGGGAACCTGGAGTCAAGTTTGAAAACCAGTAGCTTAGCTTGCTAACTGTTTCCCTCATGATAAACTTTACAAAGTGGAAAGAGGGAAAGAAAAAAATAAATGGTCAAGATGGCAGGGCTCCTTACGCTGGGCTCAGGAATTCCTTTACCATAAGCATTAATTTGAATCTCTATTGGTTTGATTTTAAATTTATACTCAAAGTTAATTTTTTCTATTAATATAAGTAGGCTGAACTGGTAATTAATGATTTCCTATAGTTAATATAATGGCATCCCAAAAGAATAAAGTACAAAAGAGAATTAACATTTATTAAATCCCTATTACGCGGCAGGCACCATATAAGTGGCAGGTGGTTAAGAGCAAAGAATCTAGATTCTGATTGATTCAAATCTGACTGTAACATTTACTAACCATACGAGCCTGGGCAAGGAATTTAGCCATTCTCTGTCTCCATCTCCTCATCTGTAAAATTTCCTGTTTCATCAAGTTATTTTGAAGAGTAAAGAACCTTTGTAAAGAAGAGTAAAGGACCTTGCATGTAAAGCCCTTTGAACAATAATTGGTACGCAGTAAGCACAAAATAATAAAAATAATAGTTTTATCTAACTACATAATCTTAACAATCTTGAAAGGGAGAAAATGTTTTTGCAATACTTTTATTGATAAGGAAACTAGGTTCCAGGAGGTCATGAAATCTATTCAAGGCTATGTAGATTGTAAGGGATGAAAATGCTATTTAAATCCATAGCTACATGATACAAAAGCTCTTGTACCAGTCCAGTGATGCTCAAACTTGAGCTCGCATCAGAATCACCCTACCCTCAGTCTCTGACTCAGCACATCTGCAATTGGACCAAGAATTTGCATTATGAATATAATCTCTGTGGAGCTGCTAATGGTGCTGACCCACACACTACACTCTGAGAGCCTCAGCCCTGGAGATCATGCTTGGTCACCAAGAACACTTACACTTACAATAACACCTGTAAATAGCCCCGCATTGTTATAGCATATCTTCATTTTGTTCTATCATGATACTTTTAATAGAACTCCTTTGCTGGGTCTTTCCCATAGTCTCACTGAAATGTGGGGACAATAAAAAATTACGTGTATATCTGTAAGTTTAAAATTAACAGAATGATCTTACAAAACAGATCTGTCAAATCGCTTGCTTAAACTCAAGCCCTTTAGAAGTAAGGAAACAAGGAGACACAGTTCAATGGTATTATGTGGGAGTACTCCCCCTCAAAGATCAAGTTTTTCCTACAATTTTCCTACTCACTTCCCCTAAAATAAAACCTGAGAATAGTTAGTAAGGGATCTCAACCAGACTCCTTACTTTCATTCCATCTTTCAAATGCAGCCTAGATATAAATATGAAGCCCAGAAAAGAAATAACATGGTTTTCTCATAGAAAACCAGTTTTAAGGTGAGCAAGTGTTATTTCTCAATTTCAAGAAATTCTCAGATCACCATGGCAAAAAAGTGGAAGGGAGTTAAAAATTAATCCTTACAAATGAAGCAAGTGGAAGAACAGTCATTTTTGTCTACTAAGCTCTCCTTGCCAAAGGGAAATTAGTAACATAATTGGCATTTGGCAAGGTAACACTTGGAGATTAGCCAGTATGTCAGGATGTATACATTGCAGTAATGTGGAAGAACCCTGTAGTGCTCTCTGTCTGACTATAGACTACATGGGCATGAGCAGAAAAACAAAACGTTTCTCCTACATACGCTCACTACAAAGAATGCTACTGTTACCAAATTGATCTAAGACACCAAAATAAGTGCCCCTTTATCAACAAGATAAACCCTAAAGAAAACAAAAATTACCTATGGACAGAAGCTCAGGACTTATCTGGCCTGGCAAGCCCCTGCATTCCCACAGCTGAAACTTGCTAACCAGTCTAACAATAAGAGTTATCAGGCAAAATGTCAGACCCTCCCTAACTCTGATTTACAACCTAGAACACTACAACTTTATTTGGATGGAGGGCCAGCCTTACAAACATTCTTTCCTTATTTACAACTGCAAACCCCAAGCCAGTTTCAGGCAATTTATAGGCTATAAAAATAGAAATTGTCTTTGTGTCTTATAGTTTAGAATTTGACTTAAAAAGCCAAATCCCACCTCATTTTAATGCTAAACCCCCTCTCCCAAGGAAACATGGGGTCATGTGTGTTATATATGGTTACTCATTGCACATGCACTTGACTCTCCTTGCAAATGTAGACCTTCCCCAAACCTGTCAAATCGGCATGACTCTATTGTGTCACACAGACCTTGGGGGGCATAAAAGCCAATCATTCTCTTCCCTCTTCAGAGAGAGATCACCTTGGTGCACACCAGAAACTGTCTCCTCCCAGTTTGCAAACCGATTTTCTCCAATAATATTCTTCTTTCTACTCTTTATCCATCCTGTGGTCCTTTGGATGACACACATGTGTGGGTTTTTCTTTCCACACACCAAGCAAAAAATAATTTCTGCAATGGACACCAGCCAGTATCCTTATTCAGTTCAATTATGACACTATCTACCTGAAAACAGTGGGAGACCCTACAGACGGAGGGCTCAGTTCCTCAAGCCCCCTTCCCCTTAGACACCAGTTGCAAGGGCAAGTTGAGGCTTATGCTTCTGACTGACCAGCTGTCAACTGCAGTTCCTATAATCCCCTCCCTGGATTCAGTGAATTGTGCTAGAGTGGGTCAAAGAACTCAGGGAAACATTTAAAACATTTACTGACATATACCCATTTATTATAAAGAATATCAGAAAGTATATAGATGAATAGCCACATGAAAGAGAGGCATAGGGAGAGGCATGGGAGAAAGGTGTGGAGCTAGAGCTTCCATGTCCTCTCCCACACCTCATCCTCCAGGAACTTCCACGTGTTTAGCTCACTAGAAGCCTTTTGTTGTTGTTTTTAGAGACAGGGTCTTGTTCTATTCCCCAGGCTGGAGCACAGTGGCCTGATCATAGCTCACTGCAACCTCAACCTCCTGGGCTTAAGTAATCCTCCTGCCTCAACCTCCAGAGTAGCTGGGACTACAGGTATGTGCCTCTATGTCCAACTAATTTTTTTCTATTTTTTTGTTTTTTTTTTTTCAGTAGAGAGTTTTTCTATGTTGCCCAGGCTGGTCTCAAAAGTCCAGGCTTTAAGCAATCCTTAGGCTTTGGCCTCCTAAAGCCATTGTGCCCAGGTGAACCCTATTCTTTTAGAGTTTAAGGGAGGCTTTATTACATAGGCATAATTGAGCAAATCATTTAACCAGTAATAATCAACTTGCCCTTCAGTCCCTGGATATTGATCAATGGGGCTGAAAGTCCCAATCTTCTAATCATGCTAAGGTCTTTCTGGTCACCAGCGCCCATCCTGAATCTATCCAGGGGCTGTCAGCCAAGAATCACACGATTAGCACACAAAAGGCACTCTTATTCATGATATGTATGCTAAGGGTTTTAGGAGCTCTAAGTCAAGAAACTGGAAAGATGATCAACTACAGTCACTGGTAATAAGGAGGATACTTCTGAGAAATGCATCAGCAGGTGATTTTGCCATTGCGTGGACATCACAGAACGTGCAGACACAAATCTAGATGGCGTAGTCTAGGCCACAAACCTATAAAGCATGTTACTGTGCACAATGGTAAGTATTTATATATTTAATCACACGTAAACACAGAAAAGGTACAGTAAACATATGGTATCATAATCCTATGGGTCCACTGTCCTATGTGTGGGCTATCATTGACCAAAACGTTGTTCTGTCTTATGACCATGTATATTTTACAACTTCAGAGGTAAAATGTGTAGAACTCAGCACTGGTCGAAATGAAAGCAATGCCAATGGTGGGATTTGAGAAAGGAGCTGTTATTCTGTTGTCTCAGAAATAAAAGAGTCTGGACATCTAGGACAATCACCATTCTAATAAGAATCATAGGATCGGAGTGAAGAAAAGTATCACCTGCTGAGTATTTCAGAAGGTGTTCCTTTTCATTTTGTTCTAAGGGAGAGAAAGTCCTCTGGAAGCCATTATTTCTCCTCACCTTCTTCAATTTCTAATTATCCCCCCTTCTGCTTTTTGATTATTGTTGTTCTCCAAGAAGTTAGGGAGAGAAGTGAGAAGTCTTTTAGGCCATAGCCTATTTTCTAGTAAAAGGATTTTGTAGGTGTTACATTTGAAGGGAAAGATTTTCCACTGAAGGAAGAAGAAAATCAAAAATAATGGCTTTGATATATATTAACTGGTTTGGATTAGACATTTGGAATAATTGACCAAATAGTAAAAATGTGTACTGCTACTGAGGGAATCAATGCAAAGAAGTTTTTCAAGACCAGAAAGAAAACTTCATCTGCATTTGTGTAGAAACACTTCTACCCAAGGAGGGTCAGGAAATCTTCTAATCCTATGATGCTATAAAAATGGAAATTGAATCTTGAAGCTATTTAAATTAACATTTACATAATGTTCATCAATGTAGTGAATAATACTTATCATCTGGTTATTAGAACACACACTAGGACAAAGTCAGAAGGAAAATATGTTGTAAGGTGGACATAAGGCAGAAAAGGAAGATTGAGAGAGCCTGAGTGTAACCACTTTGGTACCAGACCCTAACCACCCTGAATAAGGAAGTTGCCAGTGAGTCTCCAGCCTGAGACCACCCCAAAATGGATGAATTACTAAGTAAGACGCCTTCCAAACTGCGCTCACCTTTCTGTGACAGCAGTTTATGGCTAAATTTTATGGCCTGACAATAATACAGTCACATACAGCTGTCTCCCAAAGGTTTTTGGACATTTAACAATGTTACCATTGCCCCCTAAGGGCTTACTACCACCCCACTGCTCAGGGGCAGGCAGCAGGTCTATGGGGCAGCCTCCCCTTTTTCTTTCCTTACTTTGATAAACTTGTTTTTGCTTTACTCTGTCAGCTCACCCTTCAATTCTTTTCCTGCATGAAGCCAAGAACCTACTTGACAAGTTTAGGGAGGCTTTCTTCCTTCCCTTCATTAGGACAGCCCTCCATCACTTCTTCACCCAGATTTCTCAGGAACCAAGATTCTGAGTTTCAGTCTAATTTGTCCCAGGCTGTAAGAACCTTTCGTATGCTAGTCACTATGCCAGACATCACTGATACAAAAATGAATAGGACAAAGTTCCTGCCTCCAGATGGCTTTTGGTCCGCCCAGTGATTATGTCCAGATGTTCTGTTTCCTCTTAGATATACACTTGTTTTCAGCCTCTCTAAGCAGACCTGTCTCACATGAAACCTCTTCAGGTCTCCGCCTTTCTCAGACATAAGTACAACTAGAATACTTCCCAGTAGAAATAGGCTTCTAGGTTCTCATCTGTACCCAGTATGTTTTGAAAAGAACACTATAAAACAAATTCATAAACCCATCTACAGGGGCAGAGCTAGGCAAGAGAGCTGCCATTCAATAGATATAATAAACCTCTAGGAATAAGCTTCAGTGCTCAACTGCAAGAGTAGTCAGCAAAATCTAAAGATTTAATTACACCCAAGTAATTACAGAAAAGATCATCCATTATTCTAACTACTCTGAATGAGAAGAGCCCATACCCTGAAACGACTTTGTCGTAGCATAAATAGGGACCTATTCATTAGGACCATGAAATAAAATGGAAATCTGTTTTCCTTTCAGAGCAATGTGATTACTATCACAAGTAATGATATTATGAAAGAAAAAATATATTGTCGGTTAGGACGCATGCATTTTCTTTTCTGTTTTGTTCTTCATTACTTCCTTTGTAGTGATCATAGTAAGATCTAAATAACTTGGAGCCATCCCAAATATTACACCCAGATCCCCAGATGTACTTTTTAAAGAAGACTCAGAATCCCCAACATATGGTCACTTCTCTTCACTAATTCTGAAAGCTTCTTGGTTTTCATTTGTTTAAACTTCTTCCATTATGCGGACAGTATACAGATTAAAAGACAAGTGCAGCATTATTCTTATAGAAAGAATGATTTAAGTTGGAAATGGAACTAGGTATTGGGGAGTTACAGAGGCTAAAATACTAGAAATAAGGGCTTAGAGGAAGGCCTAGGTATTTGATTTTTTGTGTGTAATATAAAAGGAGGATTTTGAGCAAAGATTATAAAGCAAGAATAAGCAGTTTGGAGAAAAGAAATAATAAGGTTACATACGGTGAACCCAAAAGAAACTTGTATTTTATTTGATTTTAATTAGGAATTTAATATATTTATGAACACTAAAATTATAATGAAACAGAATATGACTGAATAGGATAGTAGTTATGGTCTGAAATTTAAAAAATTATTTTCCTAGTAAAAAGTGTGACAGACAATTGGGCTTAAAGGAGTTGAGGAGCAGAATAATTTAAAGAAGAACTTTAAATCTCTAGACGGAGAGTCAAGGAGAAATGGAGTGAACGAGGCTTGAAGATGAAAAGAATAGGAGAGAAGTCCTTAGGACAGAGTGAGCCCAGAGAAACTCATCCTTTGCATCAGATACAGGCTGGCGACCGACTAGGGGAATAGATACAGTCTTTTGCTTCCTTCTCTGAAAACTTCCATGTGTGTATTTACAAAATGGTTAATCTTTTCAAAGATCTTTAATATTCATTCTCTTATATCCCAGTAACATGTTCCTATACTTAGGAAAAGTACCCTGATTCTTATTTTCATAGATAGCTAAGCTGAAGCATAGAGATGAGAGGCCCAAATCATGTTTAAAGGGAGAAGTGGCAGTAGACTGAAAGTCTTTTCATTTCTAGTCTGACCGTCTCTCTATGACTTCTCATGAGAATTGCACGCCACCAGCCCTCCCCCTCCCTGGGCCTACGCAGAGGGAAGAGATCAATGGTTGACATTAGAATACCCAACTATTATTTTTAATTAAATCATTACATTTAAAATCTGAAAAGCTGTCAAATGGCAGAAAGACTAAATTTACTCTATCTCCACAAAAGGCAGGAAATTTGCCTCTTTCTAAGAAGAAGGTGAAAGCTATAGGGAGGCAAATTTCTATTCATCATCAAAAAGAACTTTTTAATACTCACAATAGCATAGTTCCTTTATTAATAATGACTTCTCTGTTACATGAGATATTCAGGTCAAGACTAGATGGCCATCTGTCAGGGATATCATAGAAAGAGATAAAATCTTGTTTGGAAGTTGGACTTCAAGACATCCAAGAATTCTTCCAAAATTCATATGACTCTCTGGTTTGTTTTTTTTTAGTAGTCTAAGAGTCATTCTGTCATCTATATTATATTCACTGGACCATAATAATCATCTGCTGAGTCAGAGAGAAATAAGCAGAGGAAAGAATAAATAAAGCCAATAATACTTCTGCCTTTGGAAATGTAAAAATTGATAACAGGAATCTTTCCATGGCTAATTAAAACATTCCCTCTTATTCTTTCCTGGAAATTCTTTGACAAACTTCCCATGGGTCACAGAGATTTCATAGATTTCTTCTGTCTGTCCTCTCTGAATGGATGGCTTCTCTGTATTAGGAAGTTCTGATCCAGATGTTGACATTTCTAAGTATGTGGGGTAAAGCTGTTCAATAATCCAGAAAATCTGTGAGCTTCTCATTAGAACTATTTAAAAATAGTTGTGTGACAACTTGATTTTTTTTTTTTCTGTAGAGACAGAGTCTCACTTTATCGCCCTCAGTAGAGTCCCGTGGTGTCACACAGGTCACAGAAACCTCCAACTCCTGAGCTTAGGTGATTCTCTTGCCTCAGCCTCCCGAGTAGCTGGGACTACAGGCACCTGCCACAATGCCCAGCTATTTTTCTGTTTGTTGCAGTTCGGCCGAGGCCTGGTTTGAACCTGCCACCTTCAGTATATGGAGCCGGCACCCTACTTGATTAGCCACAGGTGCTGCCCAACAACTTAATTTTCTACTGAATCAAAGTACATAAATATTTCAGTAGTTGGTTGAATAGTCCTTGAAACTTTAAATCTTCGGGTCATGTTAGAGTCATAATCAATGCATTTTACTGAGTCTTCACTACATTTCACTCTCCATAAAGTTTCACTAGAGTTGGGAACTATCAGACTCAATTTAGGCTCATTATCAACAAGTTATATCTGATGTATCTAATTTCTTTCTTTAAAGGAATTATTAGAGTGGATATATTTAGGATGTAAAAAACATAAGGATGATATACCTGAACTTCAGCAAGGGATTTAATTAGGTCGGTAGCAATGGTCATAATAAAAGAGTAGATGATTTGGACTGGAAACAAGGACATTTTAGATGGAGAATTACAATTTTTAAATACCCAAAGCCAAATAGTGCTAAGCTATAAATGCAGATCAGTAAGGAGTAATTTTTCTTAGTTCTGGGCCATACAAAATGGTTTTCAAAGTGTTAGGTGGTGACTTAGAGATCACAGTCATCACATTTTCAGATAGCACAAAGCTCAAGATGAACAAGGAGCATACTAGCCGTTGCAGTCAAACTCCAAAAGGTAGCTGAGTGAAGTGACCCATGCCTGTTGTCCCTCCCTTTGTAAGCCAAGGCAGCAGTATCTTTGAGCCCAGGAGTTTAAGGCTGTAATGCAATGCACTTATGAATAGCTACTACATTCCAGCCTGGGCAGCATAGTGAAACCTCAATTTTAAAAGGTAAAAATAAAAAGCTTCTTAAATTTCTGTTAGACTGGACCCAAAAAATGGGTTTGATGGGATTAAATTCAATAGTGATAAATGTGTGTGCACCTTACCCTAGAAAATGCAGCCACACCTAAAAATACGAGGCGATGATATGACAAAGCAGCTCTCCATACAATAAAGTCTTGAGGATTTTAATCAATACTAAACTGAGTAAAGAGAATAATATTATACCTAAAAAAAAAAAAAAAAAGGTAGCCTAGGCTACATTCACTGAAGCACACTATCTATAGTGAAGAAATTTATAAGTCTGCTCTTCCATGACAGGATAATAGCTAATGAATTGCATTTTTGTTTTAGACTTTGCACTTTTGAACAGATTTTAGTTATAAAGGAAGTAACCTAAGAAGATAAACTAGAGTAAGGACAGGCTTTAGGAATACACTTGTCAAGGAAATATTGAAGGACATAAGTCATTTTAATCCCAAGAGAATATGATTACTGGCTTCGAATATCTCAATGGCGTGTATATAACACAGATACCAGACTTGTTCCATATGGCTTCCAAAAGTAGAATTATTAGAACTAGTAAAAGAAAACTAAAAGAGATTTTAGTTAATATTAAAAAGAATCTTCTTATAGTCAAAAGTATACAAAATTTAAATCAGTTACCCCACTGTAGTCACTGACTGGATGCCTGTGTGAGGATATTGTAAAATCCATATATCCTGTGGCATCTGGACTGCGTAAATAAGCAACAGAGCAAAATCTTTGAACTGAAAGTTTACTATTCTGGGGTAGATAAAAGAATGCCAAGAGACTGAAGCTCAATTTCCTCCCTTTCCAATTTGCCCAAATCATTTATTCTCTCTCTACCTCTATTTACTTCCCTGTGAAATGAAGGTAATTCTATTTGCCATCTCAGGCCAGATGGGAAAGTCTATAATGAGTTTGGAGCCTAGAGTATTCTTCACAACAAATTCTCCAAGTGTTTCTTTGTTGTTTTTTAGAAAGAAATTCAAAGTTTTCTGCTTGAATAAAAATCAAGTTCAAAGTTTGGGAGAGTGCCCTCAAATTATTTCTTTTTCTCTTTCAAAAATAAAAATGGGATGTGATTTGGGCCAATCAGTCTCCTTGATAAGGCAATAGAAATACAGCTGCTAGACATTCCCAAGGCTTTATATGAATTGTGTTCTGCTAACCCAGGAACTCCCAGGTTTTACTTAAACACATTGGCCCAGTACCAGCTCATCCATCATGCCAGCCTCGGAACAAGTGTGGGCCAACCTGCTGAGTGAGGCAGAGCCGAACAGGAGCAACAACTAGAGGATTAAGATCAATTCCAAGTTGTACTTTCCATTTCAAATATAAACTCAGTTTTTAACAATATTTTTCTTGGAGCTAATATTTCTTTTCTCGAATTCTTTCATTTCTCAACCCATTTGCCCAAAAGAGCAAATCAATTATTATACATACACATGCACCATGGAAAGGAAAAGCTGATAGAGCAGATAGTTTCTTCTGTGACTCGAATTCAAGAGGGAAAGAGATAAATGAAGAAACCACAAGGCAAAGGTGATCTCTACAAAATGCTGAGGTTTTTCATTCCGAAACATCTACCTTCATTCCTCAGCATTTCCATAATGATTATGAATATCAGAAAGCTTTGATTTTGAACATCCTAATTACTTTTGTTGACAGGTTGAGGATTTTCAGCTTTTTCTTTTTTGTCTAAATCAAAAGAAAAAAAACTAAAGCACTCAAATCTGCCAAGATAGAAGAAAGGTCAGATAATACAGGCTATTTATTTGGCTAGGTCCACTGATTGAAAATACTCAATTTTTAGAAAAATGGTGATGGGGGATATACTGCATTAATTTTGTAAAGGAGAATAATCATAATGTATAATCATACAGGTAGGCTGTCAGAATACAATGAAAATAAATACCACACTTTCTCAAAGATAGACAAATTGTGCATCTGAGTGAAGTTCTCAAATAGCTCCATAATGTTCCTGCCAAGGGAGATAACTCATAGCAGGCACTTGTTGTGTGAATGTGGATTTATAATTTGGCTGAAAGATATCATTGATATCATTGATTATGGGTATGACATCAGCTGTTTCCTCACCATTGATTTTTTTCATTGTTTCCCCTCTATTCTTCATGTTTATTTTAATTCAGATAAGAGGCACAAGAGATATGCTCTGTATCTAATTTATAATCAGACATACAAAAAGATCTCCTATTTTTGTTGGTTTAGCTATACTATCATCCCTATATGTAAGGCATCCATGTAATTGAGAACCCAACAGGAATAAAAAGTATTATAAAATAATGGCTGTCATGCAAGAGAAGAGAGACAAGAGGACCTGTATCTTCCCTGTTAATGATAAGGAACATTATTCTTCATGAATCTTCAGGTTTCATATTAAGTCACATATGTCCCTAAGCTATTTTCACACCAGCATCCTGATAAAAATAAAAAGTCAAATCATCCAAAAATTTCATGATATTTAGTTTTATAGATAAAACATTTTCATTTTCGAATTAATTTTATTTTTTCTTATTACACTTAGTTTCAGTTGTAGAATAGAGGAAATATTTATAAAACTCCAAGCACCTATTTTATGTATTTGACCAGTGTAGATGAATAAAACACAATGTGATTAGGGATCAGAAAAAATTTTCAGTAAAGGATCAGAGAACAAATGCTTTAGGCTTTGTGAGCCATATTGTCCTGGGTTTCTGTTGCAACTACTCAACTCTGCCATTGAAAGTTGTCATAGACATTATGAGAATGAGATGGCTGTGTTCATAAAACTTTATTTGTAAAAACAAGTGGTAGTATAAATCTTACTGGCTTACTCTTTTGCCAAACCCTAGGGTAGAAAATCAAAGTGACGGTATCAAACAGAGAACTAAATGGAATCCAAGTGAGTCATATGGTTCAGGTAGTTCTAGTGGTACATTCTCCAGTTTTGTACATAATCTAACAGAGTTTCAAAGTGATTAAAGGATTTTCCCACTGCTAACAAAATAAACAGCTTTCTAATATGTTTAAACAGTGACAAATTTATCTAACTGCACCAAATTGAATATCCTGATCGTTGCCAAATCTCCACATAATAATATACAAAAATAGATCAAGACAAAGTCGATTTAGTCTCAACAGGTTTGAGTTGGTCAGACTAAGGGTAAAGATTGTCATTAACAAGCTACAAATGTTGAATTGGCCCATCACAATTAATTCTTTGTGAGACAGTCAAATAAATTTTGCATTATGGAAGTTCAATTTACAGATTTATCTCTATGGTTTCCAATTTGGGGTAACAAAAAAAAAAATCAGAAATTATTATAAAAAATCAATCAACAATTGTTGAGGAACACAGCTGTAGCCAATACAGTAAGTGCTAATAGACGTGGAAGCCGTGATCTCTAAAAAGCTTATATTCTACTTGGAATAGAACATAGTTCATTTCAACATGTTTATAGGGCAGTTATTATACAGCAGGCAAAAACTCATAAGATACTGATCACCTTCGAGAAGCACACAGACTAGCAGGTGTCTGGAATGAAGTAGATCAATGTTTGCACTTTTCTGGACATCTCCTTTCCAGTTTGAAACACACAACACACTCTTTATTGTGCTAATTTCCTGCTGGTGAGGTTCTCTTTTTCTGTAGATCTGTTCCCCCCACTGGTGTGCTGCTATACAGAAGTTCACAGACAGGGAGCATTTGAAACTTTTTTTTTTATTAAGTCAAAGGCACATAGATCATGAATACATTTATGCATATGTGGGGTACTATGTGTTGATTTTATTCTATACAATCCGACCATAGGTGTGGTCCCGCCTTTTATACTCTCTCTATCAAACCTCCCACCTCCCTTCCCTTCTCCCTCCATTTCTTCCTTCATCCTGGGCTATAGTTGTGTTCTATCTTTCATAACAAAGTGTGAGTAAATATAAGTAGGTTTCATAGAAGTACTGCGTACATTGGATACTTTTTCCTCCATTCTTGAGATACTTTACTCAGGAGAACATGTTCCAGGTCCCTCCAGGTAAACATAAAAGATGATGGATTACTATGCAGCCTTAAAAAAACATTTTTAGATAAAGATTCTTAGAGAATTTGAAGAATGAGTTGAGATGATCCAGGTAAAGATGAGACACACTGCACTGCTAATAAAGGAAAGTACACGAGTGAGGAAATCCTTCATGAAACATCCCGTTCAGCACCACACACTATGAGCAGAATAGGCCAGGATGGGAGCTGTGGAAGACTGGACAGGAGGGCTGGATGAAGGAGATCACAGAAGGCCTTGCATTCGTGCGCCTAATGACCAGAGTTGACACTCAGACAGTTTAAGTTTTTAAAATTGGTATCGTTTTGATAGACAACATGCTTGCCACAATAAATGGAATAAATACATCTTTATTCCATAAAGATCCTGGTGTGTCCCCCAGCTCACAGGATGCAGAAAAACTTGACGGGAAGAAACAAAAAAATACTAAAGGAAGTTGTTAGTGATTTAGTGTTTGATATAAAGCCCTGATCCTCTTTTCTCCCCCCAAATCTTTACTAAAACTTATATTATGGATAATTCTTTCTGAAGTTAAATATTTTCTCTGAACATTTCATGAATATAGAGTTTGCCTTCGAAGGAGGAGGTTCTCTGTGGAGGCCTGATCATATCCTGGTTAGCGTTAAGCATTTCCTATTTGTCAGAAGCTGTGCTCAGTGTGTCCGATAGAAAGATGAATTCTACGTGGGGAGAGAAACACGAGCAAATAATCATCCCAGCGCTGTGGTAAGTATTTAAAAAAAAAAATAGGCCTCTACCAAGTGAGATGGAAGCACACAGGAGAGGATGATTGATTTTACAAAGAGAGGTCCTGAGAAGGCTTTCCAGAGGAGGTCAGATTTGAGCTGACCTTTGAAACATAATTAAGAGCTTACCAAAAAGAGAGAAGAGTTAAGAATGTCATTTAATAGAAAAAAAATACTTGGAGAAAACATCGTGTTTTAGAAAACTACATAGATTTTTGTGGTTGACACACACATTGTGTGAGGCTGATGAGGCAAAAGCCAAATCTTGAAATAACAGAGAGGAGGAAAAAACTCCTGGTTTGAAGTTCTAGAAGAAATAGGAACCATGTGGGTCAAGAAATAGGAATTGAACTAAGCCCTGAAGAATGAGAAACACTGATCACCATAAGCACATCACTCAGGGAGTTCAGATCATGGCTGTGATCACTTCCATGTGTATCCCCTTCAATAACTAATCAGTAATGAGGATAAGAAGAGTATGCACATGTGACTTGATGTATTGATTGACTAATTGCCACAAATACCATAAGAAATCTTTCATCTTAAAAAAAAGAAATCTTTTATCTTCAGATAGTCCTCAAACCACCTAGCTACTGATGTGTAGAATAAAACATATTCCAAAACAGGCATCAGTAAGGAAAAATGCTAGAACACTGCAAAAAGTTGGAAAAATCTTGTGAGATATGCATATATACTCCCCCACATATACACACACACGTTTTAACTTATATCAGTGATATGTGTATCTTTATGTGTATATTACTGATATTAATAAAAACTCATATATATCATATATAACATTTATCTTATACGAGATTCTTTCAACTCTTTGAAGCAAGCTTCAAAATTCTTCCACACTGAAGATATTTGTAAGATAGATACTAGCTTTTATTTATATCAGTGAGATATATATATAGAGACATGTACATTTTTATTTTTTATTTTTTTAGTTCAGAATACTGCAAGGGTACACAGCTTTTAAAACCTTCATTCTAGAATACTGTGGGTCACACATTCCACTCACACTCACACCTTTAAGGTATAACAATGTCAAATTATGCAGGCCACTGAATCTGTTATATATCCTACCATTAAAAATTTGTTTTAAAAATGTTTATTGGGTATCTACTACATAACAAGCAAAACCAGATATAATACTCTCTTTATTGCTATGGGAAAAATTCAAAAAATAATAAAACTATAAAGCTGTGTAACTGTGTATGATTCTACTTTAATTATGTGTATTTTATATTTACATGTATGTGTTCATACACATTGAGCCAAACTTGTGTTCCATACAGATTTCTCCTTTTTTTTTTTCTTTTTTTGAGACAGAGTCTCACTTTGTTGCCCCAAGCTAGACTGCCCTGTCATCATAGCTCACAGCAACCTCAAACTGCTGGACTCAAGTGATTGTTTTGCCTCAGCCTCCCAAGTAGCTGGTACTACAGGTGCCCACCAAAATGCCCAGATAATTTTTCTATTTTTGGTAGCGATAAGGTCTCACTCTTGCTCAGGATAGTCCCAAAATCCTGAGCTCAAGCAATCTACCTGCCTCAGCCTCTCAGAGTACTAGTATTACAGATAGGTGTGAGCCACCATGCCCACTCAGATTTCTCCTTGTGTCTACCTTTGTTTTTTTTTTTTTTTTTTTTTTTGCTGTTTTTGGCTGGGGTTGGGTTTGAACCCGCCACCTCTGGCATATGAGGCCAGTGCCCTATTCCTTTGAGCCACAGGCGCCGCCCGTGTCTACCTTTCTTTAATGCTACGTAGATCAAATTATTTTTAAAAATAAAATCTACAGGAAAATAAAAAATATCGAGCATTAATTAGTTTTTATGCTTTCTAAGTGCATTAAGTCTCAAAACTTCAACAACATAAGAAACAACAAAATTTGAATGTGAAGTGTCTCTACTCCCGGAGCACACAGAAAATGTTCTTAAAGGGATAGGTTTGTCGATAATGTCCTCCAGGCAATGAAATTGGTCCATTCTTTTTTAATAGTCTGGGGCCACCCTTCCAGACTCAATACTGAAAAGGTGAAAGTTTGTCTTCTACAGAAAATGAATCTCTAAACTACCGGCTGTTATCACAGCTTCAAATCCCAATTCAGTTTATCCATTTTAATCAAAACATTCATATTGTTTATCTTAGCCAGAAAAGTTTGTAATCCCCCTGATTAAGATTTTTAATAGATATTTCCAGTCTTAGAGCAAAAACTACTAAGAAGCGATTTAAAATAACTACCCTGTCGCCCTCGTTGGAGGTGCCAGACCAAAGGAGAGAGATTGGAACATGAGATGAAGAAACAAGAGAATCTCAATTCTTCATGGTTTTGCCATTCTTTTAACCCGTGTTTCACATCTTTTTTGCATGATAACCACAGTAAAGATCTTCACTCTAGTACAACAGGGCTGGATGACATGAAAAAATAATATTACAATATCAAACGTATTTTCAATGTTTACAGTACTCATGTTCATTATGGTTGAGATGAATGCAATACCTAAACCATTTTCTGATAATATGAGCGTCAGACTTGTCCTTTTTTTCTGCAACAGCCTGAGGACACTTTGTAGAATTAGAGGACCAGGAAAAGTCAAAGTGATGGGAAATAATAATCTGCAGGGGGAACTGCAAGTTTTGCCATGTGCACATAAATCCCCTCTGAAGGGACAAAAAGAAATCTCTGACTGAAAGTTGAAAATCTCTTGGAGGATTTTATAAGACCCTGAACCATCTTTTAAATCAGGACTAAGTTATTTATTTCAGTGAGGAGCCCTGATAGTAAATTCCATCTCAATATGTTAACTAACCTGTTATTAACTGGAAAGGGTGATTGCTACCTGAAAGGGTGCTGATATTTTGGGGATATCTGGCTAAAATGAGTAATAACATTCCATTTTCCTCTAAGCTTACAGTATGTTACCTTCTCTTTACGTATATGCAAGAGAACCTCTGTAAGTTGACCACCCAAGGGACTGTAACAAACTGACCAACATACAGAGTGGACAACATAAGGAGAATTAAGTCTATGTACTGATATGTGCCTACTATATGAAAATTAGGTCAACTTTAGCAGGCGGTCAATGTAAGGAGGTGGTCAACTATGGAGGTTCTACTGTAGCTAGATAGATAGATATTTCAACTTCTAATTGCCTTGCCATTATTTTACTACAAGGTACATCTATCTATTGATAGTGATATATCATATAGATAGCTATAGATCTCTCTCTATATATAGAGATAGCTAAATACATATACATCTATATAGATGTAGTATATGTATATATCAAGATAGCTCTCTGTAGAGATAGAGCTATGTGGATAATCAATATCTATAAATATTAGTATGTATATATGTCAACACAGAGACAAAGCACACAAGCAAACTTTTTTTCATCTCGCCCTAAAAACCTGAGGCCTGTATCTCAGCCCAGCTTTTTAGTAAAGAAACTTAGTGTGAGTTTAATCACCCATGTTACATAGGACCTAAAGGAAACATGCCTCTTGTCATATTTCCAAGTACTCCTATCATTAGGCTCTACCATAAACTTGTCATTTATATGTGGAATCTTTTATCCACAATTTGTTCTTCTCAATTTTCTAAGAGGTACAAACATAAGAAAAGCCAGTATCTTCAAAAGCGATGATGTCTTGCTAGTTTTAAAGGTGTAGCATTGGGGCATGGCATCAGATAGAGTCAGGAAAAGGAGCCAGTGTTAGAGAATGTGCCACTTGAGGAAGGAAGGAAGTTGTACCTTGATGAAAACAATGTTTCTTTTAATATGATGATGTCAATAGCAGACACTTGGTGGTCAGGGCATGCTAATCCATACTCACCTTCTTACTTAAGCAGTGGCCCACATTTAGTTAGCCAGACCTAAATAAAGACTGGGGGTGGGGGGTAGGGTTGCACTGTTCTGCTTATTTAGATTTGCAAATCTAGCCAGCTTTCTGAGAGCTGACATCTTCTCTCCAGTTCTGCTCTTCAGGTGTGCTACCACCACCTGAACAGGGAAAGGTGGGGGGATGTCCCTCCACTATAATATTAACAACAGTGACAAAAATACAATTGTAGATTTATGAAAGGAAATGATGTTATCCTCAACAGTTTCCAGACATTATTTTTGTTTAGCTAAAGAATCATTTCAATAAAGAAAAATTTATTCAGGAAAGGTAGAACTATTCTGGTAAGCCAAAGGTACCACTGTCTTTCCAGGTAGCTCCAGACCAGGGGGTGAACAGCGCCCGGGGTAAGCATCACAGCTAGCAGAGCTTCTACCTTGAGGCGAGCTAACCAGATAGCTGACGTGGCTTAACTCTTCATTTAATAGACAGAGAAACCAAGGCCCTTAGAAGAAGGAACTTTTCCAAGACCACAGAGGTATTGACAGAGCTGTGAATCCATCAAAAAAAGTTTCTTTTTACAAAACACAAAATTTCATTTTTTATAGTAATTTCTTTGGTTTTATTTAATTTTTTTATTATAATAATCTGTGGTTCAGATAAAGCATTTTTTTTTCTTATTTCAGGTTTATTCATGAGAAACTGAGTCTCAGAGTCAGGAGGAGGATTGGCCCAAAGTAAACTGTCTTGCAGAGGGCAAAGGTGAGTTTAGAGTACACAATCTTGGCACATTATTCCAAGTTTTATCCACTGTGTGATATACTGAGTTATGTAGAAAATTTTTCCATAAGTGTCAAATAACTAAAGCCAAAAAAATGTCTATATGCTTTTTAACTCTTATGCATTAAAAATAAAGAGTAAGTTGGGTGGTGCCTATGGCTCAGCGTGTAGGGCGCCAGCCTCATGCACCGAGGGTGGTGGATTCAAACCCGGCCCTGGCCCACTGCAAAAAAAAAAAAAAAAAAGAGTAAGTAATAGTAATATTAAGAAATACTATGGTTAATCAATGATGTATAACAATGTAAAGAGGCATACTGGGTATCTCACTAATTCTCAATCAACCGGCTTAGTTCAAAATAAATATCTTTCTAATTTACCTTAAATTATTTTTGGCTTCTATGGAATGTATTCAAACATCTAGGGCTTTAAACAACTTTGTCAGTGTCAATCTCCCACAGTTGTTCAATGCTTCTGGTTTCCAATTGCCTTAACTAAAGAGAAAAACAAAACTCCTAAGTGGGAATTAATCTTAGCTGTCATCAGCGCACAGGGTCTGGCCAAAGGTGCTGGCGATAAGAGAAAGCTGACGTCACTGCATCCTACTCCAAGCTCTCTCTTCCCTTCTTCTGTACCTCTGTTCTCAGCTAATTTGATATTGAACCTTGAACATGGCTTCCTGTGCTCATGGAATTGAAGACCAAATAACCCTCTTCACAACGGTGAACATAGGCCACTGCAATCTCTCCATCCTTTACAATCTGAAATCATTCTCCTAGGGGTGCAGCTCATCTTTCAGAGATAGAAGCTTTTTCTTTCAAATAGCTTGACAGAAACCACCAGGGAGAAAAGATTATGGCCAGACCATATGTCTTTCTCCATAAATGTGCATGTGTGTATGCGTGTGTGTGTTTCTCAATTAGAGGGGAGAAAGATTCTCCCCTCCCCTTAGGTTTCTAGCCACTAGATGCTTGCTGATTAATTTAAATCTACACACAACTGGTTTCCTTATTAATGATTCTGCCAGGTTTCCAGAACATAGCAGGATTAACCTGCTCTGAATACAGACTATTCTTTTTTAAATGGGCCATTGTCTTATAATAAAAACGTGAAAAATCATATAGTGTAACAATACTATTGTTATTCATGGGGAATTACCACACATCGACTCCTAAGAACTTTAAGATATACTTTTGTCCAGTGATAAAGGAGCAAAATCCTTATACCATGATTACAGTCAGCCATATTTGTGGTATAGGACAAACCCAGCGATCCCTAAACTTGTGGCAGTGAGTCAAGAAACATCAAAAACTCCAACTGAAATGACTGGAGAGAATTTCAAAGAGGTGAGGCTCAAATGAGATTGTCATTTAGTTAAGCACAAAACTAAGCAATTCCATTAAACCACAGTGGAGGAAAGATCATGTAAATAGCAGGAGGTTTATAAGTATAGGAGAAATTAAAAGGAGTGCTACAGGGACAAACATTGGTAGTTCTCATCCAAGTATTATCTAAGAGAGAAGAGAGCTTGGGCTGTAATCCCAAGGTGGGAGAATTGCTTGAGCCCTGGACTTAGAGTCCAGCCTGGGCAGCATAGTGGGAACCCGTCTCTACAGAAAATTTAAATTTAAAAAATTAGCTGGTTACGATGGTGACCATCTGTATTACTACTCATTTGGGAGACTGAGGCAGGAGAATCCCTTGAGCCCTATATTCAAAGCTTTAGTGAGCTATGATCACATCACGGCAACCCAGCCTGGGCAACAGAAAGAGTCTCAAAAACTAAGTTTAGTAAAACCCACTTCATGATGCCAGGTCAAAGCCCCCTTAATGTTCTTGTGTCATCAAGCTCACATTGGATCCAATTTTAGACTCACAGCACCACAGCTGCCCATAGCTTGCTGCAAGGAAGATGACAGTGGGTTAGGTTGAAACAAATGATTGTCTCCTGGCATTGAGTGGACATGAGATTGTCTCCTGGCAGCTGTACCCAGATCTGGTTCTGTGAGTCACCTGCAGACCTACTCCAACTGTGTTCTTTGTTCACAATGTTAAAAGCCTGCAGACATGAGACCAGAACCCGGAACCCCACAGGCATCTGATGAGAAGCTGGTTGTCCTTCCTTGGGCAGAAAAGAGTTGCTTTTTCATACTATACACCTTCCACGAACAACCACAAAGGGAAACTCTTTCAATGTTCTCACCTTGAAGAATGATGGTGAAAATTGAATGGGAACATGTCTGGCTCCGTAATTCTTAGTTATCATCTTATACAAGCCCTCCTCTGTTACACCTAAAGTGGCATAATAACCTGAAAAAGCATTCTATTTTTAACTGGTATCAATGTTTCTGAGACATTTGGATGATACATATTAGGACAAGGAAAAAATGTTCTGACTTCCCTAATGTCATCTGACAGCCATACATAAAGCCACAAAACTACGTCTCCACAGATACACAATCCAAGCCACCATCCCTAGACTTTATAAAAGTAAGTTAGAACCCTCACAAAGATGGAAAGGAGACTGCATCTAGCTTCGAGGAGCTTACAGCACACAGCAGGAAATAGACCCCAAAACAACAGACGACTCTTTATCCTCCATGATCTCTCTAGGATGATTTTTATTGTGATGGGTATTGTGAAGAATTATGGAATGCATTTTTTAAAGGGATAGTACATAAGATCAGCTTTTATAGCATGAACATGTATGCAATCTAATCTAATAAGTAAACTTCCAAGTAATTGAAAGAAAGGGAGAGGAGAATGTAAGACAAGGAAATTTAATATCTCTTTTTTTTTTAAGGAAAAGAGGAGGAATTAAATATTTCTCTTCGGTTGCTAGGTGCTTTTTCTGTTGCTATTCTGGAACTGAAAACACCAACCAAAGAAACAGCAGACTATAAATCCTGCAAACACAGGCAGTCTGGGAGCTGCCCAGCTCCCTGCTCCCCCCAGTACACTGAGCAGGCCTGAGAGCTGAGATTTCCTCTGAATCCAGAGGGTAGCCAAGTGTCTCCGTGGCAAGTTTGAGATTCCATTCCAGGAATCAGGTTTGGCCTTTGTTCTAATACGTCTGCAAGACTCCAGTAAGAACTACAGCTTGTCAGCAAGACAAACTCAGAGAAAGGCCAGCATGATCGTAGTACCTTCCAGCAAAGCAAAGCTGCCCAGGAAAGAAAATTTTGGACTTTACAGGAAAGCTAAAATCATTCAATAAAATATGAGAAGACTGAGGGGGAAAAAAACAGAAGTCAGAAATACAACATAATATGAGAAGCCCTGCGTATTCACTAAGTCCATATATTAACAGAATGACTAAGCCTGGGAAGCAGGGCTCTAACAAATACATTTCAATGTCTAATTTTTCCAAAGTCAAGCTTTGTTTGTGACCTGCCATCATAGGAATGGCATAAAAAGTTAAACCAAATGACAGATTCTGTTTCATGTTGCCTGAGCAAAGCAACCAACTCTGTCTCCAAAATCCCTTTCCAAATAAGAAACTTGTCTAACTTCCCAGGACTCTGTGCCTTAGAAATATTACTACTTCCTGGATTCTTTGCCCCACTCTTATCTCGGACATCTAAAATAAATTAAATTTCTAATGTCTTTCCACTAGAGGGCAGTAAATAAAAAATAAACAACCTTGTTCACTGAGCACAATTGCTTCTGAAATTGAATATAAACAAATTTTATTTTCCCATTAACCTACATTACAGGTTCAGAGATTTTTCTCTCCTGAAAATCTTGGTTTGATCCCCTTACTTGGACTTCTCTTTAAAGTCTCCATTCTCTATCACTAAAAGCACAACCTCTACACATATCCCAGAATGAAACAGGTTTTGTAAAATGAAAAACCTTCCTTAACCTTAAAAAAGTGCCTGTTCAGAGCATTCCCAGAGGGCCTACCTGGGTCTGAGATCACGTCCCTGCTGGCCAAGGGGCTTGGTGGGCTCCCTTGACTGTACCTCCTCGTAAGGACAGGTGCTGGCAGGAGGCCACAGGAGCACTCTAGCAAGAGCTGTGAATTCTGAGCAGGAATCCTGCAAAGAAAGGCAGGCCAGGGATGCCATCCAGTGGTCAGCCAGTGGCCCTGCTGCCTGTGAGTTCTTCAGCTACCGCTGCACTCTCTACCTCCACCAAAAGCACTGGAATGCAGGATGCAGGCTCTGAATCTGGAGGCTAACGGGGGCCAAAATAAAGTATTATTTCAATCTGAGGAAACATCAGCTGCATAGCCTATATTCCTAAGTTGAAAGATAAGAAAAAGTGGCTGAGCCAGGGACCTGGACACTGCCTTGAAAGAGCCACGTGCTCCAGGGGGTGCTGAGTGCAGCTGATTCTTAGAATCTCCCTGAAAGCTCTTTAAACACTGATTCTTGGGACCACCCAAACTGTCTGAGTTACAGTCTCCAGGGATAAGGGTTGAGAACTGGTATTTCTAGAAAGATTTCTGAGGGGTTCTGAGCAGTGACTTTGGCCTAGTCCAAGAACTGGCTTGTAGAAAGCCCATTAGTTTAATTAATTCTTCTCCCTTCAGACAGGAAGTGCTTCATCTTCCTGGCTCTACAGTCTGATCTGGTGCTTTAAACATTGAATCTAGTCCTCTCTTCTTGTGTCCCAAATCCCCAAACGTCAGAAAATTCTTCTGTTGGTCTGAATCTGAGCTCTACCACTTATTACCCACATGCCCTAACTTTCCAATATCTTAGTGTCACATCTAAACATGGGAATATGACAGTACTTTGTAGATTTATTGGGAAAAATAAAGTGCTTAGAATAGTACCTGTTATTTAGTAAGCACTAAAATGCTTATTATTTCTATTATTGTTTGTTCTTATTCTCTTATGGCTGTTTTTTTAGCTTATTTTCATTTTCTTGATCCCAATAGATAAAGTGATCATGCTGGGTCCAAGATTCAATATCCAGCCACCCATCTGATCTGTCTTCTCTCCCTTCCCCAAGCCTATGTAGCCCTTGTTGTCACGGATGCATTGTAACTAGAGGTTCAGTCCATCCATTCTCTGAGTAATACTGACCACGGCAGGAATTTCAGTGCTCCAGTGGTTAGATACATGGAATGAAGAGAAACATTTCTAAATTTTTTTTTATTAAATTTATTAAAAATTTTTTTAATTTTTTTATTAAATCATAAACACATAGATCATGTAAACAATGCATTTATGGGGTACAATGAGCTGATTTCATATAGAATCAGGAATGCTTACCTCATACTGATTAATATATACCTCATCTCATTTACTTACTTATTGTGTTAGGACATTTATACTATATACTAACAGATCCAACATGTACCTTGCATTATGCACCATAGGTGTGATCCCACCATTCAGATCGAGGGAGGGTGAATAGAAAGATTTTTTAAGGACCTTTGTGCCCATTGCTAAACAAGGCATATATACATTATCTCATTTAATATTCATAACAATTCTCCAAGGTAGGCACTAAGTTCCCTAATTTAATAAGATGAGGGAACTGAGTTTTTCAGAGCTAAAAGGTAAGTGCTAGAAAATGAGCTCTGGGCCTCTCTAGTCTCCCACTTTTACCTGGTGCTGGTGGCCCCATTTGTGCTTCTAGATGTCCTCATTATACAGCAGTCTGACCTGGATCTCTGGAGTACATTGTTTAACAATTGCAATTCCCTTCCTAGGAAGCTGAATCCTGTTTCCTACGTCCCTTTCTTTTGGCATATACATAAGGCTCTGAACAGATGTATCTGCCAACAGTGACAGGGCAGCTTGCCTGACCTCCAGGATCAGTCACTGCTGCAGCCCCCCTGCAAGATGCCTCCCTCAAATGCACTGTGGCTGGTAGAAGCAAGCCCACACATGCAGGCATCACACAACTGCTGGCTGCCCTTCCCATAATGACCTCTCCAACAATGGCCGCCATTTCCCCAGCAAGCTGTTCTTTTCTGCTTCTAGTTATTCTCATCTTCCACAGTGTGAAGTTGCTGAAGCCCTGGGGTTCCTCATACTCTGGTCTTCTCTGGTCATGACATGACAGCACACTGTAAGAATAAATGCACCCACAGAAATCCATACACTCCCACCAGCAAGCAGAATAGAAGGATATCAATCAGGATAAAGGCAAACACACAGCATAATAAAATGGGAAAAGAGCAAATCCTGTCCCTATACTCAAAGTATTCCAACTCGCTTGCTTCAAAATTACTAACAACTAATCAGCAAATGTCTATTAACATGTATTTCATGTAAGCTGTTATGTCCTGGATGATATAAAGACACCTAAGAGATAATCTCTGCTCTCAAGGAAATCTATGTTGAGATAAAAGCACAGAATCTTAATTGTTAGCATTAACATGCAGCAACAGATATGAAGAACCTCATGAATAATGTGTCACTGCGCATGGCAGGATATCACAACCTGCAGTGATCACAGGAAGTTGCCTGAAAGAAAAAGGCCTTGTTCTTGGCAATGCTGATGAGTAGAAATTATTTAAGTGGATACATTTAGGGAGGGTTCACTAAGATTCACCAAAGTGTCCAGAGATTTTGGAGGCCACTGAGATCACTGGGATTGCACAAATGGGTTTTGGGGCTGAACTGTGAACAATGCTAAATGAAGAACTGAGTTGTCCAGAGTTCATTCTATAAACAAGGGGAGAGTCATCTGATTTTTGAGGGGAGAATAATATGGCAAAAGTGTATTTTAGGTAAACTAATGTGGCAACAGTTTAAAAGAGGTTTAAGAGATGTCCCAGAGGTGAAGGTGCTCTAGTTCAACATTTCCTAATGTATACCTTAGTATGTCCTTTGGAGCATAAATGGAAGATTAGTGAAAGATATTTCAAAGTCAAATAAAAAAGGACACACCAAATTAGACAAAGTGACAGGGGTAGGTTTTTTGTGTATCTTCTCAGAGCCTTTATGACAGGCCTTCAAAGGAGATATGAAATATAGCATTTCCCAAACATAATTCATTGAATCCTGAGCCACTTTTCCACTGTGCAGTTCATGGGACCAGTATTCTGAGATACAAACTTTTGATTACCCAGGGGACCTTCAACCAGGGAAGAAAGCAAAGGACACGTGTTGGCACTTTGGAGAAGCCATCTTTGCTCTGATTAGTTGTAGGGATTAAGAAAGAAGGCAGAAACAGACGACTATATAACAACTGTATCCTTCTGTGCTCTCTCTAGATGTCTTGCTGTTATCTTCTTTTTTCCTCAAATCACGTGTCCAACTCATCAGCAATACCTATTGAATCTCCTTCAAGGACAGATTGAGAATCTGACCACATCTCCTGACTACCTGACTACTTTTCTGAAGAAAGCCACCATCTTTCTAACTGGTGTCTTCCCTCCACTCTTGCTTCACAGTAGTTTGTATTTAACTAAGAAGCCAGAGTGATCATTTTAAAAATCTGTCAGATCATGTCAGTCGTCTGCTGAACACTCTGCAATGGCTCCCATCCCATTGACAGCAGCAGTTGAAGTCCTGACAACAACCCCAACACCTGGCATGTCCTCTTCCCTGGCCCATGTCACTTCCCTGACCTCACTTTCTGCTACTCTTCCACCCTTTCACTCCACACCAGGCACCCTGGTCCCGTCTCTGGGCCTGTACCATCTCAGGGGTGCCTCTGACTCAAGGATTTGGGCTTACTCATCCCTCCACCTGGAATTCTCTTATCCCTGATACTATGACAGCTTTTCCCTAACATCCTTCAGATCACTGCTCAAATGTCACTTCCTTAGTGAAATTTCCACAACTGACCCATCTGAAAATGTGTTGATCTCTTCCATGAACCATTTCCTATCCCCATTCTCAGATTTTTTTCTTCATACTTACCACCATCTGACATCCTATTTTTTTTTAAGTTGTCCCCTGGTAATAGGAATATGTGTCCTAATAGGACAGGTTTTCCCCATCCCAATTTTGTTGTCCTATCCCCATTGTCTAGGTTACAGGAGAAACTATCTATGTTGAGCTCGTTGATCAACTAATTTCTAACATCAATGGCATGAATAGGTTTGAGAAGCCATTATTTATATTTTCTAAAGAAATTGAGAATCATAATGATTTGTAATATATTCAAGGGTTAAAGTTAATAGTTATCAAATTTACCATTCTCTAATTTTCTGATTAGAATCTAGCGCTTATCTTTTATGACTATAAAATAATGTCATAGGGCTATGGCAACAGAAATACACCTTTAAACAAATCGAAATAGCTAAATTCATAGAATAATGTAGTCTTCCTCTTTTTATAAAATTGTGGGCTCAATATTATTTACTGTTACTTCTTCAAAGATGTTCAACATAAACATTTCCCTTAAAGTCTAAATAATATTTCAAGAAAAGAAGTGAAATGGGGATAAACACACAGTTAAGTATAAACATGTCCTACGGAAGCCTCATCCTGCAGAGATCTGTCACAAGTGTGCATTAGTCTGGAAGACCCATGATATTATAGATTTTTTTTTTAAATAGGGTCTCAATGTGCTGCCTGGACTATAGAGCAGTGATATCATCATAGCTCAAAACAACCTCAAACTCATGGATTCAGACAATCCCCTTGCTTCAGCCTCCTAAGGGGCTGGGACTACAGGCATGCACCACCATGCCTAGGTAATATGTTTGGTTTTTAGGTAAAGAAGGGGGTATCACCATGGCCCAGACTGGTCTCAAACTCCTGGGTTCAAGCAATCCTCCTGCCCTGGCTTCCCAAAGCGCTGCGATTACAGATGTAAGCCACCCCACAGAGCCTATTATAGACATCTTAAGGGGCTCTTTTACGACCCAGGGAAGGGGCAACATCTGTGTCGGCAAGTCCTGAGGTGGCAAAAATTAAAAAGCTTATGAAAACAAACAAAATGTCAACAATTCTTACAGCATGTGTCTATGAAAAACAATGAAAATAAACAAACAGCCCAGCTTTTGCAACCATCAGCACAAAAGATGTGAGCAAGTATAAAGAGAAGGAGACTTTTGGTCTTCTTGGTATATACCTAATAAAGGAATTATAGGATCGAATGGCAGGTCTATTTTTAGATCTTTAATTAAGTACATCTGTACCAGAATGTTTATTGCAGCCCAATTCATAATTGCTCAGTCATGGAAGAAGCCCAAGTGCCCATCGACCCATGAATGGATTAATAAATTGCCATACATTTATACCATGGAATACTATGCAGCCTTAAAGAAAGATGAGACTTTACCTCTTTCATGTTTACATGGATGGCGCTGGAACATATTCTTCTTAGCAAAGTATCTCAAGAATGGAAGAAAAAGTATCTAATGTACTCAGCCCTAATATGAAGCTAATTTAAAGGTTTCATATGAAGGCTATAACCCAACTATAGCACAAAAATATGGGAAAGGGAGGGGAGAAGGGAGGATGGGTGGAGGAAGGGTAAGTGGTGGGCCCACACCTATGGTGCATCTTGGAAGGGTACAGGCGAAACTTACTAAATGCAGAATACAAATGTCTTCGTACAATAACTAAGAAAATGCCATGAAGGGTATATTAAACAGTTTGATGAAAACATTTCAGATTGTATATGAAACCAGCA
>CAUYRH010086674.1:0-31220 GCA_963574655.1 Perodicticus potto | reverse complement strand
CTCAGCCTCCCGAGTAACTGGGACTACAGGCGCCCGCCACAACGCCCGGCTATTTTTTTGTTGCAGTTCGGCCAGGGCTGGGTTTGAACCCACAACCCTTGGTATATGGGGCCAGTGCCCTACTCACTGAGCCACAGGCACTGCCCGGGTTTTTTTCTTTTTAAGAGAGAGGGTCAGGGCGGCACCCATGGCTCAAGGAGTAGGGCACCGGCCCCATATACTGGAGGTGGTGGGTTCATACCCAGCCCCGGCCCAAAAACTGCCAAAAAAAAAAGAGAGAGAGAGAGAGAAAGGGTCATGTGATATTAGAGAATTTTAAAAACAGACGAGCTTCTCATTTATGGCTCATAATCAACTCATACACGACATCTATCTAACAGTGCTATGGTTAAAATAATTTTTTCTACTGTGGCCCGTGTGTGTGTGTGTGTGTGTGTGTGTGTGTGTGTGTATTACATTTTCCTCATCCACTCATCAGTTTATGGACACTTAGGTAGAGTCTGTATCTTTGCCACTGTGAATTATGCCGTGATAAACATTCTGGCACAAGTGTAGTTTTGATAAAATGACTTTTTTCTTTTGGGTAGATATCCAGTAGTGAGATTGGTGGGTCAAATGGTAAGTCTATTTTTTGTATTTCTTTGAGGAATCTCCACATCACTTTCCACAGCAGTTATGAAAGTTTACATTCCCACCAACAGTGGGAATTTTCACCACAACCACATCGGCATCTCTTGTGTTATTTTGTTTGTTTGTTTTACTTTTTAATAATAATGATCCTGACAGGGGTAAAGCGATACCTCATGGTTGATTTAATTTGCACTTCCCTAATAATTAGTGATGTTGAACATTTTTTCATACGTTTGTTGACCATTTATTTGTCTAACTTCTTTTGAGAAGAGTTTGCGTCTGTTGAGGGAAAGGATGTCCTAGTCAATAAATAGTGCTCATAAAACTGGATAGCTACATGCAAAAGAATGAAACAGGATCCTTATCTCTCACCATCTACAAAAATTAACTCAAGATGGATTAAAGACTTAAATGTAAGCCCTGAAACCACAAACATACTAGAAGAAAATGTAGGAAAAACTCTTACAGACATTAGGCTGGGCAAAGAATTTATGAGTAAGACACCAAAAGAAAATACTGCAACACCAAAAATAAATAAATGGGATGTAATGAAACTAAAAAGTCTATGCACAGCCACAGAAATAATCAACAGTGTAAGTAGCTTACAGAATGAGAGGAAATATTTACAAACTATATATCCAACAAAGGGATAATATCCAGAATCTACAAAGAATTTAAACAAATCAGCAAGAATAAACAAAAAGGACCTTTTAAATTCACTCATTCCTTTTTGTTTAAAAGGTCTTAGTTAGACAATATTTATAAATAATAGATTGGAATGGTAATAAAGAAGAATTGTGTGAAGATGAGGGAAATGCATTCTTGAGGCACTTAGAATGTTAAATTCTCTTACAAAACCCAATGGCACATCAAGGAATCATTTAAACTGCCTATCTAGTCACATCCTGCACCTGCAGATGAGTAAATCCTGTCCTCACTGTGGAAGTCCATGTCAAGACTTGAAATTCAGGCTCAGTGCCTGTTGCTCAGTGGTTAGGGCACCGGCAGCTCAGTGGTTAGGGTGCCAGCCACTCGCATCAGGGTTGGTGGGTTCGAACCCACCCAGGCGTCCTAAACAACACTGACAACAACAACAACAACAAATAGCCAGGCATTGTGGCAGGCTCCTGTAGTTCCAGCTACTTGGGAGGCTGAGGCAGGAGAATCACTTAAGCCCAAGAGTTGGAGGTTGCTGTGAGCTATGATGCTACAGCACTCTACCGAGGGGGACATAGTGAAACTCTGTCTCAAAAAAAAAAAGACTTGACATTCATATTAATCTAATGTTCAACATTAAGTACATATCTCCCAGAATGCAGAAATCTGAATGTAACATTTTCAGTGACAAGGAATTTCATAGAAAATCTAGGTACCTTCATACAAATAAAACAAAGAGGAGATTTGTATTGTTTGGAAGGTGTTTGGAAGATGCCTGTCACTACTTTTTTTTTTTTAGACAGAGTCTCACTTTGTTGCCCTCGGTAGAGTGCTGTGGTGTCACAGCTCACAGCAACCTCCAGCTCTTGGGCTTAGGTGATTCTCTTGCCTCAGCCTCCCAAGTAGCTGGGACCATAGGCGCCCACCACAACGCCCGGCTAACCTGTCACTTCTTAATATTAACTCTACCCCCATGCCCTGGAATGACATTTATTTATTTATTTATTTATTTATTTATTTATTTATTTATTTATTTATTTATTTATTTTTTATTTCAGGTTAATGTGAAAGTATACACAACTAAATCACAATGTTTGAAGTCATTAGCTAGAGTCCCTCTTGTAATTATGCCCTGCACCCAAAAGATGTGCCATACACCCCTGCATTGTGCCTGTTCAGTGGGAGCACCCTAACCCCTCTCATTCCTCCTCCCCTAAACTTTAATTGAAATGAGTTTTTCTCCTATGTGGTTGGGAATTAGATCATATACTGGCTTCAGATTAGTATTGGAAGGACATTTTAAATCAATACTCTTACATTTTCAGCTGCTTACAAAATACAGAGTGACCATAAAGTTCGTGTGCAATTTAAAATCGACAACTATTTTAAATTGCACATGAACTTTATGGCCACCCTGTATTTGCAACCAGCTCAGATTTGCTGATTATGTCTTCAACAGAAGCACTTTACAATCAACCTCTACATAATGGATTTAACATTTCACCCAAACTAAAAACAAAAATTCTCTTCTTCTGATAACTTTGTTTCTACTAATGACAGCTGCATACTTTCAGTCTCCTAGGCTTCAAATCTCAGAAGACAATTTCTCTCACTTTCTTTCAGTAGGAACCACCTACTCCTGTTCAGTGTGTTATGTAATAGGATAGGTTTTAGATTTTGACAATCTCAGTGTAAAATTCGACCTCTGCCAGTAGCTGGCATGCAATCTTTGGCCAATTATGGACACAGCAGTCCACAATTTATAAATAATGGTACCTATATCATAAGCTTCTTCTGAGGATTATTATGTGCAAGTTCCTTGGATATTTCATTGTCCAGTATCTTAACAATAACATCTATATTTGTAATGAAAAGAGAAATAACAGAAATAGATGTTTCAATGAAGATTAGCTATCATTAATTTTTTTTTTTTTTTATTATGGAGAAGTCATTGAGGGTACAAAGAACCAGGTTACACTGATAGCATTTGTTAGGTAAAGTCCCTCTTGTAATTGTGCCCTGCCTCCAAGATCACTATTAATTTTTTTTATATATCTTACATATAAGCAAATCTTTCCATTCCAATAACCAATAATCTAGTTTTGTCATACATTAAATGATTTAGGTAGAATTTTTAAAGTATGTTTTACTTCCTTAGTGAATTGCAATTATGTCTGTTTTTTGTTTTTTACATCTTGACATGGGTGTAAATTCACTCTATAAATGCTTAGGAAACATGGAATACTAGCTACATTTCTCTAAAAGCAACTTTCAGAAATAAATGAGGCAAAAATAAACCCCATGGCTATTTAACATAAAAAATAATTTATAGTATAACATCAGCTGCTTTATGAAGAGTTATAACCTTGTTAGGTTCATATGTTAATGAGTTGCTGCAATTTGATTCAGATCTTAAGTGTGATATTTTGTTAGTTTACTCCTTAATATATTAAATGTCATTCTGATAGAATGATAAATGTGCATATATCTAAAGAAGTTTCAGGTAAATGTGCAGAGAAATACAGAAAAATTGTTGGCACGGGGAAATGCTTTTTTGTCCATCATTTTAAAATTGCTTATTTCAGTGCTGTTGGATGAAACATGGGAATATTAATAGCTAAGTGCTTTGATGCTCTCAATTTGTAGTTCCCATCTCAGTCAAGAAAAACTTCAAACTATTTATAATTGAAGGATATTAGTTATTCTAAAAGAATTACTTTTATATGAATTCAATTGAGTTGTAAATAGTTTATAAGAGAGACTACTAAATGTACAGGTTTAAAAAAAGAAAAAAAAGAAAAAAACTCAGTTTGGTGTGCACTAGCCAGTGAAGGGCAGAGTGGAAACAATGAGTAAAGAAAGGTAGGCTGGGCCAGACAATAGAGGATGGGAAAGCCATTGTAACAATCTGGCATTTATTATGCTTATTCTAAAAGGCTATTAATTTGTTTTTCTTTTGGCAGTGAACAATTTAATGTAATTCATGTGTTCAGCAAGATCACCTCACAAAGATCTTGTGGGCAGACCTTGGTGGGAAAGAATGCCAAATATACTGACAACTGTAGTAAGATGAGGACAGAGAATTGAAAAATTGTGTCTGTTTCTACACTTTGAAATTTATTTGTTTGAAAAACATTAAGTGCCTATAATCAAGGCATGCATCCTGTAGATCATCGCGTGCGCTGCAACTCCCCATACCTTTTGAGCCAGCCTGACTTACATATTTGTGCTATTAAAATGGCTATGGATAGCATCTGAGGTTTCAACCTAGATAAATACTCAGATGGAATGATCTTCACTGAAGATCTAGATTGCATGCTTCCAACCTCCTGATCTCTTTGAGTTTATCTTGTTTTATAATTCAGAAAATAACATGTGAATGTGGTGAAAAAAAAGTCACAAGGTGCAATACTAACGCCCCAGAAAGTCATAACTTAACAGTATCTGTCACAATTTAATGTCTTGGCATATCTTCAGAAGTATCCCCTACTAACTGTGTCATATGCCTCCTCCAAAAGTCTCTTGGTCATATGCATATATGTGATAATATATGTATATTCTCTCTTTTTTGTAATTTTTGAGACAGGTCTCACTCTGTCACCCAGGTTAGACTACAGCAGCAGCATCATACTTCACTTCAATCTCAAACTCCTGGGCTCAAGCAATTCTCTAGCCTCGGCCTCCTAAGTAGCTGGGACTACAGGCACAAGCCACCACATCCAGATAATTTTTCTAGTTTTTGTAGAATCTGGGTCTCCCTTTTGCTCAGGTTGGTCTTGAACTCCTGAACACAAGCAGTCCTCCCTCTTTGGCCTCCCAGAGTGCCTAGCCATCTCTATTGTTCTTAAGAAAGCAGAACAATAGGGGTAGGCAACACAAAGAAAGTATTATCATGAATTGACCAGGATTTGGGGTAAAGAACTAAATGATTCTGAACAAGATTTTGTCCCATAAGACAATTTCATTCAATTGCTGTATTAAATAATGGTATAAATCCATGCATTTACAACCAACTCATTTTTGACAAAGGCATCAAGAATATACATTGAGGAAAGGATATTCGCTTTAATAAATTGTTCTGGGAAAACTGGATAGACATATGCAGAAGAATGAAACTAGATCTGGGTATGGCAGGCTCCTATAGTCCCAGCTACTCAGGCTGCTATGAGCTAGGCTGATGCAGAGTAGGACTCTGTCCAAAAAAAAAAAAAAAAAAATGAATTATAGAGGCAGAATTAAACTCTTTAATCTATTCACTTAACTTTCCCCACCCAAGTTAGTTTTTGCATATTTTTTTTCAATTAGGATTGGAAAACAAAAACCTCTTCTTGATTTAATCATAAGGGATCAATTGCAAAGTTTAAGATTTCTTTATAATACCCTAATTTACAGAGAAATACTATGACATCTAAGTTCAGTGCACAGTGCTGATGATTCTCCATCCTGTTCTAAAACTCATTGGTTACAGTGATTCCAGAGAATATTAATCAAAAGGGCCTCATCATAAAGATAGTGTTAAAGTAAACATGAGTTGGCATCCTAACAAGAAAAAAGGTAAAGAGATATATATAGTCATTACGTCTCCATATTAAAAATAAGGTTAAAGGCTGGGCACGGTGGCTCACACTTGTAATCCTAGCATTCTGGGATGCTGAGGCAGGCGGATTGCCTGACTTCACAGGTTCGAGGCCAGCCTGAGGCGGAGTGAGATCTCATCTCTAAAAATAGCTGGGTGTTGTGGCGGGCACTTGTAGTCCCAGCTACTTGGGAGGCTGTGGCAAGAGGATCACTTGAGCCCAAGAGTTTGAGGTTGCTGTGAGCTATGATGTCATGGCACAAAGTGAGACCCTGTCTCACAAAAAAATAAAAAAGAATCAGAAATTGGCTCGGCACCTGTTGCTCAACGGGCTAAGGTGCCAGCCACGTACACCTGAGCTGGTGGGTTCGAATCCAGCCCGGGCCGCCAAACAACAATGACGGCTGCAACCAAAAAAATGGCCGGGCATTGTGGCGGGCGCCTGTAGTACCAGCTACTTGGGAGGCAGAGGCAGGAGACTCACTCGAGCCCAGGAATTGGAGGTTGCTGTGAGCTGTGATGCCACAGCACTCTATCCAGGGTGACAGCTTGAGGCTCTGTCTCAAAAAAAAAAAAGAATCAGAAATCAATAACCTTTTCCTTATGTGTTTGTATTTTACTCATATTTATAAAAAATTCACCTAATAAAGAGTTAGAAATACCACAGCGGTACTTGGCATAACAGTGAAGTTTCTACAATAGGTGTGCCTTCGAAGTGTAGAATAATTTAAGGAAGTAGTTCTAAGAGACAATGGAAGCAAGGAAGGGTATAATCTGAGGTGAAAATCCCTCAGAGGATAGCTTTAGCGTGATACTCTTGGGGACTTCTGGAGACAATGTTATGCCTCAGACCTATTCTTACACCAGGCAAGGAAGTTGAACTTACAGAATCCTACACTGTTCAGTCATTGGTTAAGGGCCACCCAGGTGGTGGGCACATTAGTGCCCCGATGCCGTAAAATCTCCACCTTTGGACAAAACTTGAGGACACTTGAGTAACTTGAGGACAGAAGAGGCCGTGCACCAGTTCTGGGGCTAGAAAGGGAAAGGGATATAGATAGTGGAAAACGGGATTTGAAGGGATCTGGCAGGAATATGGAATTAAAGCCATACAGTATCTACTAAAATGACTATAGGGAAGGCTTTGTTGCTACTTCATATGCTGATGAAAGTAAAAGAAAAAAAAACAAAACACAACTATAACTTGTAAGAAGTATATAGAAACGTGATTTAGAAGGTGACACTAAATCTGAAGTGACAGTAAGCAAACGCTACTCACTTCTCACACCTTACTGGATGATGGTCTAAATCCCTCAGTTGTCACACCCTTCTTCATGCCTTCTGGAATGAATAATCTGGACCACTGAGGTGGGGAGCAGGGACTGGCAGTCGGAAGGGCATTTGAAGCTCTTAACAATGGCCACTGGCAAATCAACACAGATAAAGTCAATTATTTTTTATTTTCATGTCATAGCACTGAAAGGAACATTCTCCAGTTTGAAATCAAATTTTGGATTAGGAATGCTCAAAATCAGGAGAACGAAACTTTATAGAAGGACTCCAAGCTCAGCTATTAATTTGTCCTTTTTGTTGTTTGGGTTTTTTTGGGTTTTTTTTTTTTTGTAGTTTTTGGCTGGGGCTGGATTTGAACCCACCACCTCCAGCATATGGGGCCAGTGCCCTACTTCTTTAAGCCATGGGCGCTGCCCTTCAATTTGCCCTTTTTGAAGACTTTACTTTCAAGGAACTCTTTCATGTGTTTATACTGACCTTTGGACAAATTCTTAGATGTTACACATGAGGTGTGGCTAGGTATCATTGTAATAGCTGCCGATTCCTGCCAGTTTCTGAGGACTAAAGTTTTAAAGGATTATTCAAATGAAGCAGTGACCCAACTCAGAACCTCCCATTCAATATCCCCTGGCTTTAACAGGAACTATTAAGTATGTCAGAAAGACAAAGAGTCAATATAAAGCACATAAAACTTTACAAGATTTTTTTCTTGAGAAATACAGTCTTCTTCCTTTAAATAAAGGACTCTAGGAAGACTCTTGGCAGCTTCAACAACATATAAAAATACTCATTTTGCTAACACTGTGAACTTGTGCTGACCCGAATCATAGTGACCCATAATCTTTTGTCATATGGAAATTTAATCTCTATTACCTACAACCACAAACAATATAATTCCATTACATAAATTAATTCTATTGACAAATGTGAGATATTTACTCATCAAAAAAGACAGAAAAGCTTTTTAAGAAGACGTAAACCAGATAAAATTAATTAATCCAAAGTAGAAGGAAATAATCCATCTTTATTATATACTCTTTAAAATAAATTATTGTATTTTGGTTTCTCATATATCCTTTTCAAGATCTATCTTTCCTTTCCCTAATTTCATAAGATATTTCTACATTCAGAGGCCATTCTTAGAATTCATTTACTAAATATACCATCACTTTGACCTTAAAAACTATTTTAAGTGTCTGGCAAATCTCATTTTAAAACTAAAACCAAAACAAACAAACAACAAAAAAGGTAACACAGTTTTATTGTGGTACTCTATAACCAGAAATGATTCTCTGAATTTCTACAATATATTAGTTATGTAATGAAATTAATTGCTATAGTGTTAGTGTAGGCTCTGAGAGTTTTAGATCAGAAAATATGTAGTATCTGAGCAATCATATAGTTTAGATCAGCAGTCTCCAACCATTTTGGCACCAGGAAAGACAATTTTCCCACAGACTGGAGGGGGATGATTCAGTGCATCACATTTATTGGGCACTTTATTTCTCTTATTATTACATTATAATATATAATGAAATAATTATAGACCTTAGTATAGGGCAGATGCAGCTTAATTGCCATTTGCCACTCACTGATAGGGCTTTGATGAGTCTGCAAGCAATTGATTTATTATGGTCTCTATGCAGTCCAACCTCTGTGCTAATGATAATCTGTATTTGTAGCTGCCCCCTAGTACTAGCATTACTGCCTCACCTCCTCCTCAGATCATCAGGCATTAGATTCTCATAAGGAGCACACAACCTAGATTCCTCACACTTGTAGTTTACAGTAGGGTTCACGTTCCAATGAGAATCTAATGCCACTGCTGATCTGACAGGGGCCAGAGCTCAGGCGGTGATGCCAGCAATAGGGAGTGGCTGTAAATACAGATGAAACTTCTCTCATCCCTACTTTTTGTTCATCTCCTGATGTTTGGCCTTGTTCCTAACAGGCCATGGACTGGTACTGGTCTGTGGCCTGGGGGTTAGGGAACACAGGTTTAGACCACTTATCTTTGGGAGTCCAGAATGATTCAGAGAATAAAGGCTTAAAATGTGGACTACTTCTGAAAGGTAATTTAATAGCAAATTGCTCATAGAATTGACATATTATTTCATCTATGACTATATAATTTTAATCAGCCATGTAAATATTTTTAATGTTGTAATAAAATGTATTATTACTAACTGATATATTCCTCTGTACTTAAGTGCTGTACAGTAAATGATTCATATGCTTGAAATAGATGTGCTGTTGTTTTTTTTTATTTTTGTTGTTGTTGTTGTTGCTTTAGTTTGTTTTAGTTAATGGGATTTAGTTTGAGAGTGGACTTCCCAAAAGAACATGAATGACATTTGAGGTGGTGCAGCTTTAATGAATGACCTGGTTATAAATAAAGAAATTTTCCAATCTTATCACTCATTCAAGAGAAAAGGCCTAGTGTTTTACAATCTAGGGATACAATATTATCCCAGGATTATTACCTGTTTCTATTCCTACTTATTGTTCCTGCTTTTACCACCACTCTACTCATACCTTTATTGCCAGGCCTATATTGACTCACTGATGCTGCTTACTGATATGGAGTGTGTGTGTTATTTGTGTTTCCTTTTGTGTATGTGTGTTTTTAACTTCTGCCTTTGCTACAGACTGCAATGTCACTCTCAAACTTACCCACACAAAAGATTTGATTGCTTTCTCTAGTCACTGCTAAATATAAAGGCGCTTCCATTAGCTAATCTATGTATATCCACCACTAACACAGTACCCTAAATTCAGTAATCTTTGGTCAGGGGAGCTCTCGCTTTTTCTCTAGCATTATCTTTGGTATAACCTTCAGCAAAGCTATCCTTTAATGAGCTCATCTCCCCAAGATGTTTCTATGCGAATAAGAATGCAGATTAAACCTTCTGGATCCAGCTATACAATCACCTAAAATCAAATAAATCAAGTTTATTTTCATAGACAAAGAATTTCAAACATATTATCATCTCAAAATGTCTCTCCACTTTCTTGGCAATGCCTGAAGTTTCTTTATTATGGGACACAGCTTTTCACTTGACAATTAAGAGCATTCAAGTGTCAATTCTTGGTTGGGGTAATGCAGGGAGGCCAATTAGCCCATTGTTCAACTACTCTTAACTGCTTGAGTTTTGATACTTTCTAGTTACAGCGAGGAAGTAGGTACTGCGCATTGGATGGGCAGAAAAATGAAGAACGGGATATATACATGTGAAGTATAGAAAAAAATGTTGAAAGGGAAGGTGAGGCCTCTGTGAATACAATTTCCAGTGCTTATTATTATTATTGCTTAACTCCAAGTTTGCACAAAAGGAGAAAAAAATTACTTACAGTGTGTTTTTGTTATTTCTTCTCATACACATTCATATTCATGCTTATTTTAACAGGACTACTAAGCTCCTGCATGACTGCGGACAATAGCTGACATGCTTTATAAAGTTTATTTTTCCTAACTCAACTACCTTTTACAATGGTTTTATTATCTTGGGACTGGTAGGGCAGGAGCAAACTTCTCTTAAGCCCTCCTAAGAGATATCTCTTGGGCTCTGTGCCATTGTTTAATCCATAGGGACCCTAACAACTCATCTTCTTATAGATCACTGTGATGGACCTCTATGGTAATAACGTTTTGCAATACGATCTAGGAAGAAAGAAGTAAATGGTACACTAAGTGCTTGACTATAGTGCCAGGGATAGAGAGGGACAGGAAATTTTTCTGGAGTCTCATTGATCTGATTCAAAATAAAGGATACATTTATACATCTTGATTTCTTTACTATTCAACATGCTTGGGAGATTTCTTGAGATCTTTGAGAAAGAAAGTACTTTATGTTGTTCTAGTTAAATCTATTTATTGGAAAAAGACAAAGCTTATTTGTTTTAGTGGGGCCACAGAGCAAAGAAAGCCTCTCTAGTTGGTCCAAGGTATAGGACGAGTAACTTTGTCAGCTGACCTTTATAAGCAGTTGAGGATGTGTTATCAAGCATACTGTAAACTATGAGAGAACAATCATGGAGGAGGATGCTAGACTTTTGTAGCAAAGTCATACCTGCTTTACAAAGCTTATTTTTCTCTGGAGAAGGAGCTCTGAATCTGCTCACAAATGCTGAATCCCCAGCAGATATGGGGATATCTGAACTCCAACTGTTTACCATGAACTGGATGCAATCTGTTATTCCTAACCATAAAGTCTAGTATATTCAGAGTCTCTTAAACATCAAATGAAAAGATACATGTACAACATTGAGTCCAAGAAGTTTCTAAAGGCCCATTTTTATTATGGAACAGTAAAGATAACATAAAACCTACCATTTTAACCATGTTGAAGCATATAGTTCAGTATCAGTAAGTTCATTCATGTTATCACACAACCACAAGTAACATTTATTTCCAGAAATTTTTCATCTTCCCAAACTGAAATTTCATGCCCATTAAACAACTCCCCTCCCACCCCTGGCAACCACCATCCTAATTTCTCTCTGTAAGAATTTACCTATTCTAGTTTCTTCATACCAGTAGAATCATACAACTCACTTTGCTCTCTTATGTCTAGCTTATTTCGCTTAGTATAATATTTTCAAGATTCTTCCATATTGTGGCAAGTATCAGAATTTTATTCATTTTTAAAGACAAATAATATTCCATTGAATATATGTAACACATTTAGTCTATTTATTTATTCACCTGTCAGTGGGCACTTGGACTGTTTCCACCTTTTAGCTATTGTGAATAATGCTGCTTTAAACATTTGGGTACAAATATCTGTTTGGGTCCCTGATTTCATTTCTTTTGGGTACATACTTAGAACTGGAATTGCTAGATTATATGGTAATCCTGTTTAATTTTTTGAAGACCCATCATGTACTTTTGATGTATTTATACATCCTTTAGATTGAATGTAACATAGATACACATACATATAAAATAAAATGTTTTTCCTTTCCCCAAAATCATAGTCTTTCATTACTTTTCTCTTGGAGAATGGTACTACCAACTGGGCAGATAGATATACAAGGCAAAAAATAAGAAGTCACTGTTAATATAACCTTCTTTTTCACCTTTCATATCATTTTCTTCTCAGTTTAAACCCTGAAGTATTTCTTGAATCCATCTATTTATTTTATTTCTATCACCACTTATCTAGAAAAATTCTCACTACCATTCATCTGATTATTTAAACAGCCTCTTAATGGGTTTATCTATGTCCATTCTTACCTCCGTATAAACAGTGATCTGTAGTATGGTCAGAAAGTTGACAATGATCATGTCACCCACCTGCTGAAAAATATTCAATAGTTTCACAGCGTTAAAATCAAGGCAATTCTTGACATGGCTTACAAGGCCCTGCATAAATACTGTGTTATTCTTTGACCTTCTATCATAGTAAACATCCTTGGATTTTTCATTAATTACCTGTGAGATGTTTAGGGGTGAAGTCTGGGTGAGGGTCAGCAAGAAGGAGAGGAGGCCAGTCCAGAGATCAAGGAAAGGCTTTATTAGAAAAGAACAGTGTATTTTATCATTTGTGTGGGTGTGTAATTGTTTATATATTGGTTTCATGTTAGTATTGAGTACATTGGATATTTTTTAATTAAATAAATAAATAAAAACAGAAAAACACAGTGAAATTTAAAAAAAGAAAAGAAAAAAGAACAGAACAGAGTGGAGTCTGTGCAGGGTCAGTTCTCAGCTCACAGTTTCAAGAGACTTTTATTGGTGTTGTTGGAATTTGGGGGCATGTTATGGGAAGTGAGGAAAGTAATTTTTTTTTTCTGCAGAGTGAACAATGCTGTGCCAAGGACCAATCTTAGAATTACTTCTTTCTGCCAGTGTTAATCTTGCAATCTAATCACCACTTAACTCTAGTGTGAGCCAGGGCCAGGGTAGGAGATTGGTTACTCTTAGGTTTCCCAGGAACACTGGCCTTGAAGCATTCCAAGAGTATGGGGAGGGGTGTGCTGTACCCTTGCCATTTGGTCTCTGACCTGCTTTCTATTACTAGCTGTCCTCCCAAGATGCCTATAGTCTTATTAGGGTTGTGCAGGGGATTGCTGTGACCATGCCATTTGTCTTCTGATCCACTTTCTATCACTAGCTGTCTCCCCAAATTGCTGTACTCTTGTTAGTGTCATGAGCATTTCTTTCCCACAACTCTCTACCTTTTATTTTAAGGTATGAGGGTGTAGAAATCTTTCAAAACTACTTCCTGATGAACAGAGGCATAGACTTTTAGGAGCATGGAGGTAGTTATTGGGGTTTAGGAAGGTTTTGGTGTCATCTAGAGCAAGTTACTTTTAAAAGGACCTGGGTGACATGTTGTTGGATTAAGCTGAGAACTGTGTTTTGAATGAACCGGATTGCAGTTCTTGTAAGGAATGGACCTAAGGGAACACAAAGTAATAAAAGAATTAAAGGGGTAATTAGCGGCAAGACCCAGGGGAGCCAGCTTTGTAAGTCAAACCAGGATTGCCAGATGTTTCCTTTTTGTCTTCAGAGGTTGGCAGCCTGTTCAGCTAATTTCTTGGCCACATCTCACACGAGTGGCCATGACCATGCCATTTGGCTTCTGACCTGCTTTCTATCACTAGCTGCCTCCCCAAATGTCTATACTTTTTTCAAGGTCATAAATATTTCTTTCCCACAATCTCCTACCTGGAGCAGGGCCAAGATGAATGATTTCACCCCAGCTGGAAACTTACCCCACACCCATTCCTCATCACCACATGGAAGCTGCCCTTAACCTCTAAAAATCAGGTTAAACTCCTCTATCAGGTTATCATTAATACATTTCTCTTTCTATTAACTTATCATAGAGTCATTTCTATATTTTATTTTTCCGAGGTTTGATTAAAATCTATCTTCCCCAGTAGAAAATAATTCTCAAGTGGGCATCAACCGTGTCTTCTTTGTAGCATGCTTCCGGGAACAGAGCAGACATTCAGTGTTTGTGGCATGAAGGACTGAATTAGTTCTTACCTCTGTGTTCCTTGCCAGAATTCAAGCACCTTTCTCAAGGAAGGATCAGGCATTTATTTATTCATGTTGGCATCTGAAAGGTTCTGGACCCAAAGATAAAAGATTATTTTGAGGCACCAGACAACAGGAAGGCAGAGTCCCAGTTTGTGTAATTAAAATGGCTTTTAGGGTGGTGCCTGTGGCTCAAAGAGTAGGGCGCCAGCCCCATATGCCAGAGGTGGCGGGTTCAAACCCAGCCCCGGCCAAAAAAAAAAAAAAGTTAAAAAAAAAATGGCTTTTACTCCACTTGAGTGCAGGTGGGGTGAGATTCCTGACCAGGAAAAAATCTACATGTGGACTATGGAGAATGGGGTTTTTTAAGGGTTAGAGAAGCCGGGACTAGTCTGTCCACCACTTCCTGGGGGGGACATACACTTGAATCTTCCTGGGCAGGCTAGTTCTACCTGTGCAGGTTGACCATGTCATCCTGGTCTTTTTAGTCTATTATCAGGAGGCAGGGTGGTGCATGTGGTGTCTCTTTGGCTACTTCCTGCGGGGAAGGGGCTGCATGGACTGTCTGTAAAGATAACAGCAGGGGGAGGGGAGAATGGGGGAGGGAGTGATGTTTACAGGAACACTTTGGCTTTTCAGTTTGAACTGGTTGATATTCACATAGGGCGAGGATATGAGCAGTTGTTTTCAGGTGACTGGTTAGTAAATCTAGAGATGAGGTGGAGAAGTACTGGTCCACAACTTGAGAATGAGAAAAATTATAATTAGTGTCCTTATCACAGACAATAACTAAGGAGGACGATGGACAATTAGAGGCAGAAGCCAGCGGGAATTACTAGGGCTGCCAGTTAATCCTGAGAAGAGTTAATACCCATCACCGAGATCTCTGACTGATATGATGGAAGCGTTGAAAAGGTTGCTCTCATGTTTAAAAAGGAATTGGTTTACCTTACACTAGCAAAAATACCCAGAATTTAGTTTTCCAGGACAGCATCCGGGGACATCTTGATTTCCGGGGATTGTCAGTCTTCTGTAGCTAGGCTCAGGAGGTCAGGAATTTCGGTAGGTCCTGGGAGCAAGTGTGAAACCAGATCTTCAGAAAGACCTGGGTAGTCCGACTTCTAGTGAAGATCTTTGTAGTCTGACTGCTTTCCTTAAAAGCCTGGTCTAAGCAGTGTCCATATCAAAAAATGGAGGGAGAAAATAAATGAGATTTAAAGCAAAGATGTAGAGAACTTTTGTGGGGGAAAAGGAGTAATGAAATGGCCGAGACTGTAGACAGAGAGGACCTGGCCTGTGTGTATGGCTGTCTGCCAAAAATTGATCCAGACCTTCAGGAGGGTACTGGGCAGGTGAGTCTTGCTCATGGAACTACCGAAAATGGTCCAGCCCCAAGGTAGGGCAATGGACTGACAAGCTCGTCAGGGCTGGGGTTGGGAAATTACCTGGAATGTCCACATATGACCTTGGTCAAAAGAGGGCCTGGCTTTTGCGTGTGACCTCAACTAGTTGAAAGGGTCTAGGCCCACAGTAGGGCACCAGACGGGAGAGGCTAGGGTCAGAGAGGACCTGGCTTCCACATGTGACTGCCAGCTGGCAGACAAAGTTAGCCCATGATGGAAAAAGACATAGACCATGGAAACTTTGTGGGGGGAGGAAGTTTTACAAGGTGCCAAAACAGAGGGTGGGGAGAAGAGAAGTTAGAGTAGGAAGGGAGAAGAAAAAGTAAGTTCAGAAAAGAAGTTTTAGACAAAGGCTCACCTCACTATTAAATGGATGAACTTTAGGCAGGGTTGGAGGCATCCCATTTCTCTTCATTTTGTGGGAATAAAGGTCTGATGAGGTGTATTTTCGGTCTCCCAAGGAGGCTCTCCCTATCCAAGTCACAGTGACACATGAAAGGTTCTGGATCCAAAGATAAAAGATTATTTTGAGGCATGAGATGAAAGGAAGGAAGAGTCCCATTTGTGCAATTAAAATGGCTCTTATTCCACCTGGGTGTGGGTGGGGTGAGATTCCTGACAGGGAAGAAACCCACATGTGGGCTATGGAGGATGAGTATTTTAAAGGGTCAGAGAGGCTGGGATTGGTCGGTCCACCACTTCCTGGGAGGGACATAACACTCAATTCTTTCTGGGCAGCTTACTTCTACCAGGGCAGGTCGACCCTATCCACATCCCCAATGTCTAGTGTAGTTAAGGACCACTCATGTCTTCTACACTGAGTCCAAGTTCAGCAGGGCCTTTAAAATTAGCCTGGAGCATACCCTTGTCTACAGTTATGTTTACTCCTCTCTTTAAAATATGCTGCATGCTACGCCTCCTTTCTTATGTAGAGTAGTTGGGGCTCTCTTCTTTCTCCTAGAGTAAGAGGATGGTATATTGATTAGGCAAGAAATTCAGACAGAGAAAAGTCTGGAGATAGGTGGTAAAGAGGGGCAGTCTAGGCAAACTTGTCCCAGGAGGAATGTAAGCTACTTTGCATTGTTTTGGAATATTGAAATGGGGAAAACGCACTCACAAAATCAAGAGATGAATACTGAATGCCAAGAGCTACAATGATTTACTCTAGTTAAGAAAACACATCCACAACAGTAGCAACAGTTAGAGTCATTACCTCACTAAGGTTATGGTAATCTACCATCCTTCTTAAAGTCCCATAAACAGTCTACATTGACCAAACTGAAGAACCAAATAGTGATGTGCTGATAATTACCAGTCCTGCTTATTTTGATTCATTCATGTTGGTTCCAATCTCTGCTATTTCTCCAAGGACATCTTATTCACTATTTTGGCAGGAAACAGTAGGTTCAAAGCTTCTATTTGAAATTTTCTAAGGTAACACAGACCAGCGTTAAGATCCTAATATAGTTTGAGTAGGCGTGCATACACACATACACAAATATATATATATATTTTATATTGTGCCATATACATTCATGTGGAAAATTCCTATGAAATTTCAACACTTTAATATTTCTAATTCTAGACTATAGTGACATCTGTGTCTTCAAAAATAAGTGTTAATCAATACCTTTTACAATTTGGCCTGAAATATTTGTATTTCCCTGCCTCAGCACCTAGTGATTCACTTGAGAAGCCTATAAAGAGACACAGACTCAGTTGTGGCATTTGTTAGAGGAGAGACTGCAATGGAATTGCAGGCTGATTGCTCTGGGCATGGGAACTGACTCAAGTTTAGAAATGAGGTGATAACCTGTAATTCTCTTTCATGTTGGCTTAAGGCAAGACTGAAATTTTCTTTTGTTTTCTTCTGTATTTGATATGGAAATTAGAAGATGGTTGAATAGAAACAGATCTCCTTCGGCAACACCAAATTCAACAATTATCCATGCAAGCAAGCACCTTCAGAAGAACCAAAAATCAGGTGAGTGATCCTACTACCTTGATTTAATATTATATCAAGGAAAGAGTCATTGAAGAGGCCAGGGAAGATAATTTTGCCTTGCCTATGCCACCCTTCCCCTATCCTCTGGCAGTGCCACTCCAGCCACCCAAGTGGAGAAAGAATCTGTGTGCCTCAGGAAAGCAGAGTGAAATAATTCTGGGACTTTGCACTAAAACCTAGGACTGCCATGGCACAAGGGAACACAGCACAGGGCATAATTCTGCCAGTGCCCACAGAGGGAACATTTGGACCAACCCTGCCACAGAGAAAGCCTCTGCCTCAAAAATTGAGTTTCAGCTAGCACCACAACCAGCTGACAAAAAGCGGCCTAGGAACTGGACAAAATTCATAAGGCAGTGGGGCCATAGAGGAAGCAGTCTTTGAGTAATTCCTGCAGGTATGCTGGCAGAAAGCCAGTGAACTTGGTGTGCACATGACCTAGTGAGATATAAGCAGTCGTGGCCAAGGAAGTGCCTACATCACTCCTCGCCCAACTCCAGACAGTGCAGCTCAGAAAGGGCTTTCTCCACTTGGGTGGCTGGCTTCTTCCACTTGGGGAAAGAAAAGGGAAAAGTTCAGAGGATTGGTTTTTCAGCTTGGGTACCAGGTGAGCCACAGTAAATAAAGAATCAAGTATGAAGCCCCTGAACCCAAGCCTTATTTTCTAGAGGGTGCTTTTGGACTCATCCTGGACCAGAAGGAAACATGTGACCCTGAAGGGAACAAACTAGTCCTGATAGGATTCATCACTTGCTAACTGAAGAGCAAATAGGTTTTGAATACACATCAGAGGTAGCCAGGCAACCTGTGAGGGAAGAGAATGAGAAACACTGCTTCCCATATCTTAGCTAAGCCCACCAAGTTGGTACCACCAGGAATCTGTAAGAGTCACAGCATTACTGAGCTTCAGACACCCTAGTTCTGATATGGCTTCAGTGATGTAAGACTTACATCACAACATTCAATTCCCTTTTCATACCTGGAAAGACTTCTCAAGAAGGATGGCTTCAAACAAGCCCAGATAGTGAAGATTAAAATAAATACTTAATGCTTCAATGTTCAGACATTAATGAACATCCACAAGGATAAGGAAGACCTAGGAAAGCATGACCTTGCCAAGTGAACAAAATATAAGGTACCAGTGACAAATCCTGGAGCAATGGAGAAATTTCACACAAAGATTTCAAAATAGGTGTCCTGAGGAAGCTCAATGAACTTCAGTCCAACACAGAGAAGGAACTCAGAAGCCTGTCAGAGAAAGTTAACAGAGATTGAAATAATTTGAAGAAAAAGCAGAAATTCTGGAGTTTTAAGAATGTAATTGACACACTGAAAAATGAATCAAAGTCTTTCAACAGCAGAACTGATCAGGTAAAAGAGAGAATTAGTGAGCCTAAAGACAGGCTATTTGAAAATACACAAAAGAGAAAAAAGAATTTAAAAGGAATAAAGCATGCCTACGAGATCTAGAAAATAGCTTCCAAAGATAAAATCTAAGTATTATTGTCCTTAAAGAGGAGTTAAAGAAAGAGATTGGGGTAGAAAGTTTATTCAAAGAAATAACAAAAATGAATGTTTCAAACCTACAGAAAGATAAAAATATTCAGGTACAAGAAAGTTATAAAATACAAATCAGATTTAATTCAAACATGACTGCTTCAAAGCATTCAATAATCAAGCCCCAAAGGTCACAGATGAAGGAAAAGTCCTCAGGGAAGCAAGAAAATAAAAAAAAAATCATATAAAGGAGCTCCAATATGTCTGGCAGCAGACTTCTCAGTGGAAACCTTACAAGCCAGGAGAGAGTGGCAAAACGCATTCAAAGTGCTGAAGGAAAAACACCTTAACTTTAGAATACTATCCCCTGTAAAAATATTCTTCAAACATGAGGGAGATATCAAGACATTCCCAGACAAACAAAAGCTGAGGGATTTCATCAACACCAGACCTGTTCTAAAAGAAATGTTGAAAGGAGTTCTTCAATCTGAAAGAAAGTGCCATTAATGAACAATAAGGAATCCTTTGAAGGAATACACATACAACTAACTGATAAAGTAAGTACACATACAATAGAACCTCCATAGTTGACCACCTCCCTACATTGACCATCTCCTTAAGTTGACCTAATTTTCATAGACTGGACATGCACCACATGTACATTTCAGTACAGTAGGACTGGTTCCTTATGCTGACCACCTCTGTATGTTGACCAGTTTGTTACAGTCCCTTAGGTGATCAACCTACAGAGACGTTCTGCTATACAGATTACTCTATTGCTGTAATTGCGGCATATAAATCATTTATATACTAAAAGACAAACCTATCAAAAATAAGTACACCTTTTTGAAAGATAGTATAAGATGATATGGATGGAATCAACAAAAAGTTAAAAGGTGGGAGAAGATTGAGTCAATGAGTAGAATTTCTGTTAGCTCTCTCTTTGCTTGTTTGGTGCAAGCAGAGTTGTCATAGGCTTAAAATAATTGCTCATAAAATGCTTTTGGCAAGCCTCATGGTAACCTCAAATCAAAAAACCTACAACAGACACACAAAAAAGAAAAAGTAAGAAATTAAAACACAATGCCAGAGAAAAATCTTTTTTTTTTTTTTTTTGCAGTTTTTGACCAGGGCCGGGTTTTGAATCCACCACCTCCGTTATATGGGGCTGGCACCCTACTCCTTGAGCCACAGGCACCACCCAAGAAAATCATTTTTAATAAAGGAAGACAGGAAATAAGAGAGAGTACCACAAAACAATCAGAAATCAAATAATAACATGGCAGTAGTAAGTCCTTACTTATCAATAACATTGAATATGAATGGACTAAACTCTCCAATACATAGACATACCCGAGCTGAATAGATTTAGAAGAAAAAAAAAAACACAACCAAAGCCAACCATATGTTGTATGAAAGAAACACTTCATCTATAAAGACACACATTGACTGAATATAAAGGGATGGAGAAAAATATTCTATGCAAATCGGAACCAAAAAAAAGAGCAGGAATAGCTATACTTCTATGAGATAAAATAGATTTCATGACAAAAATTGTAAAAGGAGACAAAGAAGGTCATTATATAATGATAAATAGATCAAGTCATCAAGAGAATATAGCAATTCTAAGTATATATGCCCTCAACACTGGACCACCCAGATATATAAAAGCAAACATTATCTGGCCTTAAAAGAGAAATACACCCCAATACAATAATTGATGGAGGCCTCAACACTCAACTTTCAGCATTGGACAGATCCTCCAGACAGAACATCAACAGAGAAACACTGGACTTAACCTGCACTATAGACCAAGCAAACCCAGTAGATATTTACAGAGTGTTTTTATCCAATAGCTGCAGAATACACGTCCTTTTCCATAGCTCATAGATCATTCTGAAGGATAAACCATATGTTAGGTCACAAAACAAGTTCCAAAAATTTCAGAAAAAATTAAAATCATACTAAATATTTTCTCTGACTACAATGGAATAGAACTGGAAATCAATAACAAGAGGAACACTGGAAAACCTCTGAACACATGGAAATTAAATAATACGTTCCCGAATGACCAGTTGGTCAATGAAGAGATTGAGAAGGAAATTAAAAAATGTCTTGTAACAGGGTGGCGCCTGTGAATCAAAGGAGTAGGGCGCCGGCCCCATATGCTGGAGGTGGTGGGTTCAAACCCAGTCCCAGCCCCACCTCCAAAAAAGAAAAGAAAAAACTGCAAAAAAAGAAACAAGAAAGAAAAAAAAATGTCTTGTAACAAATGAAATGAAAACACAACAAAATCTATTGGATACAGCAAATGCAGTAACAAGAGGCAAGTCTATAGCAACAAGTACCTACATCATAAAATAGAAAAGCTTCAAATAAGTAACCTAACAAGGCATCTGAAAGAAGTAGAAAAACAAGAGCAAACCAAACCCAAAACTAGTGGAAGTAAAGAAATAATAAAGATCAAAGCAAAAAGGAATGAAATTGAAACAAAGTACAAAAGATTAGAGAAACTACAAGTTGATTTTTTGAAAAGATAAACCAAATTGACACACCTTTAACCAGACTAGGGAAAAAAAGAGAGAAGACCTAAATAAATAAAATCAGGGATGAAAAAGGAGACACTACAACTGATACAGCAGAAGTCCAAATGATCATTAGCGATTACTATGATTATGCACATTGAATCAGATTTAAGGTACCTTATGATTAATTAAGCATAGCCATGCCATCCTTTGACAGCTGATTGCCATGCTTCAGAAAAGCAATTCAATTTTTATCATCTTCAGTACCTGTGAGGGTGGTTCTCTTCCCTCCAGATGTTAGAAAATGTAAGTCCCTTGATTTCTCAGCTTACTCTGAAGAAGCATAAAGTCTTATGTTCACTCTAAGTCACAAATAAAGCTTTAATTTTGTAATTGAAGGCATTCAGTCCAAAATATTGTTCAATCATTTCATCTCAATTGGTTGATAAATCACCTTTGGCCTTTCTATCGCGGTGGTAATATGTAGTTTGTAAAAGAGAATATGGGTGGCATCGTTTTCTTTGCCTGCCTAACATTTCTACTCCTCCTTCAGATTCCTGAACGCATACCACTGTCAAAGCATTGGAAGAGATGAACAGTAAGAGAAGTGGGAAAGTTCTTTGCCTGGCATTATTGTACAATGGCTACATGCCCTCTGAACCTGAACATATACATGCTGAGAAAGTCAGCGTGTATACCTTTACCGGTTGTTCAGAGGTCCTACCGTTGGGTTCTGTGACTATCTCTCTACTGGCAGAGGTGATAAGTTCCATTTCTCCAGTTTCTATTCCCTACATTAAGCTCTACTTTTCTACTATTTTGCTATTTCTAATTCTACCAAAGCAGAAAAAGACCATGTAATTAATAATTATTATTTTTAGCCAATGTGAATTACATTTTTACTGCAAATTGGCAGGCAGAGGGGGCATAATAAAGAAAATAAATACCATCTATTGAAAATAATAAATGCTTAGAAATGTGATATTATGTGCACATATGCTTTAGTTAAACACTTGCACAATAACATGTTTATTTCAATTTTACAGAAAATTAAATTGTTCAACTGAGTCACAAAAAAGTTAACTTGCCAAATGTCATTCGAAATAATAAGTGGAAAAGGATGTCTGACAAAAAGAAATCCATGCTTTGAATGACTATGCTATCCTAATTCACTAAACAAATAACCAGTTTAGTCTAACAAACATTCATATTTGGAACAGTCTGGAAATTTGTGAGTTCAGAGGAATGATTAAAGGGTGATTAGAGGCTCCAGGTGCAGCCTATCTGGTCTGTCATTTCAAATCTTCTACTTTTTAGCTGTGTAATCTTTGGCAAGATATTTAAACATGATGACTTAGCAACCTTATCTATAAAACAGGGATACACACATACAGTATCTTATCTCTTGAAGGTTTTTTATGAAAATTAGGTGAATTAATACATGTAAAGTATTTTTAAAAGTGCACAGCACATAATGTTACATATACTTAAATAGATTTATATATAAATATATATTATGCATGTATGTGTATATATGGGGGGAGAGAGAGAGGCCTAAAAACCTGTCACATAGATAGGTCTTAGTAAAAGTTAGAAATTATTATTATTGTTAATATTACTCCTAACCCCAGATCTTATCTAGAGCTGCAGTTGATCTTTGTATTCTTTAGAAATTCTGAGAAAATATAGTCATGTAAATATAATATAAATATAATATTTATATTATACTTACTTATTTATATTAATACTTTAATATAATAATTTGATATGTGTTATATACATATATATAATATTTCCTTCCTGCCTTGCTTTTAGGAGTGGTGTGTGTATGTGAATGTGTGTGCGTGATTTTGTGTGTATTTGTGGAGGTGGTAGGGGTGATAAAGTTATCCAAAACTTCTTAGGGGACTGTGGGGACTCTGATAGGCTTCGATTGAGCATTTAAGTCAAGATTTCCTAAGAAGAAATTTCATCTCTCTTCAATCTAAAATAGTACAGAAGCAGTTGCTAGCTTTGTAACTAATTCAAATAATATGCAGATTTTTTTTCTTATCGCTCCAACTGGGAATTCAAATTTGACACGTTAAAAGGCAACGTGAGAGATTTTGAGGAGATAACCATGAAAAACACTTAATCTGAAATTGAAGGATTTTATTTATCAAATATAAAGGTTTTTACCCTATAGTTGTCTTGGCCTCAAGTCTTCAGACTGTATTAGTCAGAAATAACTTTTTGCCAACCTCGTTTATTTCTGCTATAGGTGAAGCCCATGTTCTCAAAGTGATTAACTGGCAGTAGTACTCAATCCATTTATCCTTCTTAGGCTTCCCTATTGTAATGCACTGCAATACTCTCCTCTGTCTGTGGAGCTACCAACTCAGTGGCTGTGAACACTTGCAGTTGGGATTTCTTAAAATGAAAGTGTTAAGACCTAATGAAATTGTTCCAACATTATGTTGGGAGTGTGTAAGAAAATGTAGCGTTCTTCATCTTCTTGAGTGGTCTGCTTGGCAGATGTTGTATTTTAACTGATTGCAAGTCAGGGAATATGACGTGAATGTCACTGAATAATTAATTAGGATAGCCAAAGGAATGTTCAAAAGTGATTACCCAAATAGCCCAGTCCCTGTGTTTTGCATTACCTCAGCCCGTGACTACTTTGGGAAAGCTGATCTGTACAAAATGGAAGGCTCAAAGAACGTTTCCACCCTAATAATGTTAATAGATTATTTTTATGGGCAATGCAGCCCAGAGCAAACACTCTTATTTGATATGGAATCTTTATACGTGTGGAAATTGCTTTGATATATTTCGACATGGCTCTCTCTAGATTATGTCAGTTTCCAACATTGTATATATAATTTTGTTTTCCCTTAGGAATTTATTTTCATTTTGAAGATTTCCGTCCTATATTAAGATAGACTGTTTATGAGCTTAATTAAAACTTCTTTTAGTATAGCATGTAAATTTCAATACTTCATCCTGGGCCCATTGTTCTAAAATTTGACGTGTTTTGAGGTTTCAGTGAACACAATACATGACTTATTCAGAAAATTAGGCTCCCTAAATAGATCAATACTATTAATTATATATTTCTGTTAGAATTATTTTAGTTGAAGTGACAGAAAATAGAGACAAAATTAGCCTTGACAAATAGAAGTAAGTACACAGAGTCAAGAAACTACAAAGACTAGGTGTGTCTTTTTAGGTGCTCAGGAGTATCTCTGGGCCTTGGATTTCCCCTATCACTTGATTCTTCTTCTTGTGGGTTGACATCATTGAAAGTAGGTTCTTACCTGATTGAAGGTTGGAAACTGTTACCAAAAGAAGGTAAAATAGATACTAGACAGATAAAAATGTTTGCCATAAGATTTAGAAAGGTATTTTTTTTTTCGTATTCAGGAATGCTTCCCATTTAAGGGTGCAAATTTGGAGTGTGGAAGCAAAGAGAGGCAAACTAGAAATTGCTCACAGATAAATTTCTTACATAAATTGCACTTACTAATTTCATACGTGTTACTACTTAATGTCACTTAAGGATTTGGTATACTAAATGGGAAACACAGCAGTATTTGAAGAAGAATGAGGATAACTTAGGTGAAAAAATAAATTGCTGAGGCTAATAAAATAAAAGTAATCAGAAAAATTAGATTTACTTTTATGACGTTCTTAACAGTTACAATATGGTAGTGAGGTACTTATAAGTAACCAACTACTAGTAGAGTTCACCCTGTTACTGTGGTAGACAAAATTAGTATAACCACCTGGATTATGGTTTGCTGAATGGCCATGTCTGTGATGATGGTAATACACCAGAATCTTCTGGACCTGAGACTAGGAACATAACACACATTCAGCAAACTCAGATCTTCATACCACTTTCTGCCCAATGTGTTTGATCTAAAGGAAAGGATGGACAGAGGACCAAGCTGGGCCATGTAGATTTCCTTCCCTGATGTTTTTTAACTGGTACCATGAAAGATAAACCAACCCCATCAGCGCTAGTCACAACATTAAAAGAATATAAGCTCAAAAAGGTCCATAGCAATAACCCACTTCATGGGAAGATATTGTTTTAAGAACATAATTTGGAGACAAGCAGAGATGGTAGAGGGGAAAGTCCAATGGCATTTCACTTAGTAATTCTAGTGCTCTCTCAGGCCAACCCCAACTCTACCCTCCCTGGATAGCCCAGCCAATAAATATCACTTTAATATAAATCAGTGGTTCTCAACCTTCCTAATGCTGCCATGTATTTTCATTGTTAAAAAGGAGCCACGACCCACAGGTTCAGAACCGCTGGTATAAATGAACTTCAGTGGGGTGTTTGTTACTTGACTGAACCAATCAACTGGAACTGTCAAAAACATCAGGGAAGGTTGGCGCCTGTGGCTCAAAGGAATAGAGCACCAGCCCCATATGCCAGGGGTGGCAGGTTCAAACCCAGCCCCGACCAGAAACTGCAAAAAATAAAAAATATGTATAAAAAAATAAAAAAAACCGCTATGTTATCACTGTTAGCCTGTTCTGTGCTAGTCCCACAGGTGTATAAACACAATGGCTTTTCGTCCAGGCCTTGGAATCAAGCAAACCTTTAACTCTGGGTTCCCTACTTGGCAGCTGGGGGCTGGTACATTAGGGAAGTGACTTAAGTTGCTTCTCTGAGTCCTAGTTTCTTCCTCTGCAAAATGGGGCTGATAGCACCTACCATTTGGGGAGGTGTGGGCTCAGGTCAGGTAGGTCCAGGGCTGTCATTAGCCCTAAGCACACAACACACCACGTCTAGGAGCAAGGGGAAGCCATTGAGGAAGTGACTTTCTGCCTTTCCCCCCCCCAAAAAAAATCAGGGAATATTTTAAGAAGCACTAAACATAGACCTCCCATTTGATCCTGCAAGCCCATTACTAGGCATCTACCCAGAAGAAAAAAAATCATTTTACCATAAGGACATTTGTACTAGACCATTTATTAAAGTTTAATTTACAATTGCCAAAATGTAGAAACAACCTAAATGCCCACCAACCCAGGACTGGATTAACAAGCTGTGGTATATGTATGCCATGGAATAGATGGAGATTTTATATTCATCCACTAAAAAGATGGAGATTTTATATCTTTTGTATTAACCTGGATGGAGGTGGAATGCATTCTTCTTGTAAAGCATCACAAGAATGGAGAAGCAAGAATCCAGTATACTCAATTCCAACATGAAGACAATACATGACCTACTACATGGTGGGGGATAGGGGAATGAGGGATTGGGGAGAGGGAGGAGGGAGGGAGATGGAGGGTCATGGTGTATGGCACACCTCTTGGGGGCAGGACAATTATAAGAGGGACTTTACCTAACAAATACAATCAGTATAATCTAATTCTTTGTACCCTCAATGAATCCCAAACAATAAAAAAAGAAGCACTAAACAGACAAAAAAATGAAAATAAAACAAACTCAGGAAGTACGGTAGTTACAAATTGGAAAAAAAAAATCATGAAACACAGATGGAAGAGTTATGCAATTGAGACTAAAGAAACTTATTCCTTGGATTTTGTTAGAAATATTAAGTAGGTGATTTGATCTAAGGAACCCTGGGTAATTAAATAATTACTTTCTAAAAAAATAAATAAGCAGTAAATTTCTCTGGATGAAGCTTATCTCTGAAAGAGTTTAACATGGGCACTGATGGCTTTGGGGATGGGAAGGGCCAAGATCCAGGGATCCTTTTCAACTTTATAGTTAAATAGTAACTATCAATGTTTCCTATTATTAATTTGGCAAGCATGTGATCATTTTCCCCTTAGTATTTGACAATAGCTACTTTTGTGATGGAATGAGGCAACGTGATTATTAATTATTTTTAAAAAATAAGTATTTCTTTTATGGTCTTGTTGTATATAATTAGAAAATGTAGCTCATTCTGTGTTCTGCACAAGTCCTATTGGGCCCCCTTTACTGTTTGGGTGCACGTGTCTTCTCAGTGAGCTTTCACTGTCAGCCAGTACCTCTATCTGCCTGAAAGAAAACTCCTCTCTGTAAAACAGTAGAATTACTTGGCCTGAGTAGAGATAGCCAGAGTGCCTGATAATTTATTTTCCCCAAGGTGTAGTCCTTAACTATTGAAGGCTGGACAGCTGGTGGCAGGGGTATGAATACTTCAGCTCCTTCTGCCTCTGTTTGAGACAACTCTAGATGTGACATACACTGTGTCCAGAGAACAGTAACTTTAAGGTTAACTTAGAGTTACCCTCTAAGGAATTTTGCTTAACTGACTGACTTTTTATCTGGGCTCTTGTTTTCCCCTGTCCACTTCCTTCCCATTCACCTACCATTTTTTTGTTTTTGTTGTTGTTATTTGTTTTTCTTATTGTCAGTTTGCTTATTTGACTTCCTAGTAAGCCACTTTCATACAAATACTCATATAGGACTCCACTTTTGGAAAACCCAGCTAAGCACAGGATGCATCCTGTTGCTGACAAATTTGTTAGCTGGCAGGATGTATGCAAGATTAAGTCTTATTGCTTTCTTTTTTCTCACTTCATGTAGGCTATTTGTCCCTACTAGAGATTTTTTTCTCATGCCTAGTAATCTTGTGATTTTTATATTGGTAAAAATGCAATGACTAATTACATTCCTTGCTTGGGAAGGAAAATTACTAACAGGAACTACATCTTTATTTTGAAAACCTTCAGAGTCACAGCCATCACCTTCAGAAGGAACATGGTATGCCTTGCACATCCGTTCTTTATTAGTGAAAGAACATCATGGTTTCTATCTATTCAGTTTATAAACTTGAGTACTAATTCATGCCATACAAGTCTTATCTTTCATATGGAAAATAACCAAGCCATAATATTTGAACTTGATAAATTGATAGTTATTGTAATGATTATTCAAGAAAAGAATTCCCGGAAATTCTCTTTCACACCATAAAATACAGAAGAACAAAGATGATTTACTTTTTATTTTTAAATAACTTCACAAGCAAATATTCTCCTTTTTAGTCTCTGCTGTTATCCAGTATTGAAAAAACAAAATCATAACTCCAAGCAACAATTTATTAGCAAAATATTTGGTCAGCCTGGATTCCATTTGTTCAAGGTGAACTTGACTTTGTGGCATCTAGTTTGTCTTTGCCTTCTCACTACTTCACATGAGCTATCTGGTGTAGTGTCCTCTGCCTGAATATCTTTGATCTTACAAAACAGACCTTTGAAACCAATGTTTGACTTAATTTTTTCCTATACTATGTCTTACTTTCTGCTTTCTTTTTATTTATTTATTTATTTTTTATTGAATCATAGCTGTATACAATAATTCAATCATGGGGTACCGTACTCTGCTTTCTTTTTAGTTAGTACTTTTATTTACTTCTTTATTTATTTATCTATTTATTTGTGGGATTATTCAAAAAAAATATACATGTTCACTTACAGAACTTTATGTACAACTTAACCTGGTTGTAGCTTACCATCCTAGAAAGGATGTCTTTCTACATACTTCTAATAATCAAATGATTAAAAACAAAACAAAGAACCAAATAATCACTAACAGAACAAAAATACTAGGTAATAGCTATACTTGTCAGATGAAAGTTTTAACATTTTTTATCAATTGCCTTGTATCTTTCCTTTAACAAACCCCCCACAACTTTCCCTCCACACACACACCCGCCATACACTCACACCATGTATTTTTTAATTGCAGAGGTTCATTGCTCCAACGTGGTCTGTGAACCAACAGAAAGTACCATCAGGAAGTTGGTTCAAAGTTCAGAATCCTTAGCCCTGCCCAGACTTACTAAATCAGGACCTTCATCTCAACAAGTTTCTCCAATTGATTCATGTGTACATTAAAGTTTGAGAGCACTGGAAGATAAGATATAGTCTTTATGGCTGAAGCCAATGAGCCCCTTTTATCTCTTATGTTGGTAACATGTTATAACAAAAGAAATAGAATTAAACTTGTATTCATTTTAAGTAGGCATTAGTTTAAGGAATAAATATACCATATAAAGAACAGAAGGTGCATGCTGAAAATAATTCTATTTCAAATTATACAGGGCTTTTGTTTTATATAATGGAAGCATAGAAAACAAAACTGTATTTAGAACCAGAATTCAAAAAATTATTATCTTGCAATTGCTTGTATAGCATATTCTACAAACTAATACTGAAAAACAAATATTCTGCATTACAAGTAAGTTTGTCTGAGTTAGAAAGATCTAAATTATTCAGACTATCTTGACACTTTTACACTGCAGAATATTTCCCATCCAAGCTAAAATATGATATCCATTAGTTCCATAGATATGATCTAAAATCATGTAGCTGTTTACTTGTAAGGCTAAATAGCTATTTCTTATACTATATATATTATAAAGTAGTAAGTGTCTCTTACAGCAACCACATGTATTCACATATAATGCCGGCCTTGCCAGAAGAAACAGTTGGGAAAGAAAACTTTCAATTTTCTCTGAGACTCCTTATTGAATAAAACTATATTTGCTTTATTGTCTAAAAATTTAGAGGTTTTACAGAGGTTTCATACAACTTAAGAAAAGACTGGTTCCTTATTTGTGCTGCACTTTTTAGTAAGTAAATTATAAACATGCATAAATTTCGTATTGTTAAAAGTCAATATTTAAAGTCAAAACACAATAAAATATAATTATTGATGAAAGAGGCTAACACTAATTTTATTACTATTTCATTATTTGGAAGACATAATGCATGAACTTTTATTTATTAATGGCACGGTGTTCCAGTGGTGTAATCGGTTAGTGCAGGGTAACTATTAATGGCACATATATGGGCATACCTCAGAGATATTGTGGGTTTGGTTCCAGATCACTGCAATAAAGCAAGGCACGTGAAATTTTGGGGTTCCCAGTGCATGTAAAAGATGTGTTTATACTACACTGTTTTCTATTTAGTATGCAACAGCATTTCGTCTAACAAAACAATACACGTACCCCTTAAGTAAAAATACGATATTGCTAAAAAATGCTAATGATCATCTAAACCTTCAACAAGTTATAATCACTTTTCTGGTGAAGGGCCTTGCCTTAATGTTGGTGGAAGATGAATATGATCAGGGTAGTGGTTCCTGAAGGTTGGAATGACAATGGCAATTTCTTAAAATAAGACAAAAATGAAGTCTGCCACATTGATTGACTCTTCATTTTGTGAAAATTTCTCAGTAGCATGAGATGCTGTTTGATAGAATTTTGTCTACAGTAGTTATTTCTTTCAAGGTTGAAGTCAATCATTTCAAGACCTGACCCTCCTTTATCAAGTAAGTTTATGCAGTATTCTAAATCTTTTGTTATCATTTCAACAACATTTGTAGCATCTTCACCAGGAGTAGATTTCATCTCAAGAAACCACTTTCTTAAAACTCTTGAAGGAATCGGCTTGGGTGAATATTTTATGAGGAGGACTCCCCAGGCAATTGAAGCAGTATCAAAGATACACTGCTGGAACCTGATCAAATTAAAAAGCTTCTGTATAGCAAGCAGACAGCCCTCAGAATGGGAGAAAATATTTGCAGGTTATGCCTCTGACAAAGGTTTAATAACCAGAATCCACAGAGAACTCAAACGTATTAGCAAGAAAAGAACAAATGATCCCATCTCAGGATGGGCAAAAG
>CAUYRH010086673.1:0-13911 GCA_963574655.1 Perodicticus potto | reverse complement strand
GGATGGAGCTGGAACATATTCTTCTCAGCAAACTGTCTCAAGAATGGAAGAAAAAGTATCCAGTGTACTCAGCCCTACTATGAAGCTAATTTATAGCTTTCATATGAAGGGTATAACCCAACTATAGCACAAGAATATGGGAAGTGAGGAGGGGGGGAGGTGAGGGTCGGGGAAGGGTTATTGGTGGGGCCACACCTATGGTGCATCTTTGAAGGGTACAGGTGAAACTTACTAAATGCAGAATACAAATGTCTTCATATAATAACTGAGAAAATGCCAGGAAGGCTATGTTAATCAGTTTGATGAAAATAGTTCAGATTGTATATGAAACCAGCACATTGTACCACTTGATTGAACTATTGTACACAGCTATGATTTAATAATAAAGACAATAAAAAAAAACAACTATTGGTTAACAAATTGGGAGAATTTCATGTTATATTACATTCTTTTTCCATTCACAATAATTTCATATTATATTACATTCCTTTTGCATTCTTAGTGGAAGGAGTTTTTAGCTTGGGTAGAACGTGGTACTTCAAAAGGGATCATGTGCTAAAGGGAGACAAGCCCACCACCTCTTAGGTAGACTTGGTGAATACATTAGTTGCTACAAAGATTACGTGTATTAAACCAATGCAATGAAAGTACTTTAAATGCCCAATGCTAGTTTCCAACTTCTACTTTTCTTTTTCTTTCTTTCTTTCTTTCTTTTTTTTTTTTTTTTTTAGAGACAGGGTCTCACTCTGTCACACAGCCTGAGGTGCAGTGGCACAATCATAGCTCACAGCAGTCTCAAACTCCTGAACTCAAGTGATCCTTCTGCCACAGGTTCCTAAGTTTCTGGGACTAGAGGCATGTGCTACCAAACTCAGCTAATTTTAAAAATTTTTCGTAGTGGTGGAGTCTTGCTCTGGTGCCCAGGCTGACTGACTTTTCTTCATCCCTTTTCCCCACCTACTTTCATCCAGCCCTTCCTTAATCCTTCTCCCTACTCACACCACTGTGGTGAGCTAATTTCTTCTCGGCGTTTTCCTAAGCCTTTGCATACATTTCCTATTGGGAAGCTTTGCTGTTTGGATTCTCCAGCTAGTTTTGCAAAGGGGCTTTCAAAGAACTTTTGAAATCTGCAGTGCTATGTATATTTTGGTAAAACAGAGCAAAGGTTCTGTTTGTTTGGTTGCTGTTTGAAGTGTTGTAGCCTCCCTCTGGGGCCTCCTACTGTCTGACTAGCACTCAACAGCATCCTTTCCTGCTGACTTGGAGAGGGTTTGATTCTTTTTCAATAGTGCACATGCTACTGTATTACTGCCTGTTTCCTTTAGTTCATATTTCTTCTCTGGATGGATTTTCTATGAAGATCATCCCTACTTGTTTGATCTTTAATTTCAGGCCTTGTCATTTTCTTTTTGAGTGTGCTTTTTAAATGGATGTTTCCTTTGGCAGAACAACTTCCTATGGGCCTTGATGGGTGTTAATGGCACTTTCATTTATTATCACAGACAACTTCAATTTTGAGGGGGATAGTTGAGTTCTGTTGTCGTTCAGAGGAGAAATAAATCCTCTTGTAACTTTAGCCATTTTATTTCACTTCCGTGGCCTCAGAGGAGGAGAGGGAAGCTGAGAAAATTGGCCACATCTGTCCCTGAGAATTTCTCCATTGTCAATTTGCTCCCCAGCCTGCTGTATTGAACACTCAGAAAAATGCTCAGGCTCATTCATCTAATTCATTATTTCTGCAGAAAAATAAAACCATGTCTAAGGTATGAAGTAGTTTAAGGATCAGGCTTTGAATGAAGGCTGCAGTTTATCCTGTACACATACATGAGTCAGGCTCATTCCAGAAAGGACTCATGTTCCCAAAGGGACTGTGGGTGAAGGAGGAATACAAGTCAATGGAATCACTTACCTAATCTGCCCCAGGCCAGGCTTTGCAACCCTCCCCCTACCTGGGCTGACAGTCTGAATTCATGGAGTAACTAAATCCCTGCATAAGAAGTTTTGATATTCTTATTGATTTTTAGATGGCCATTTTCATAGCCATTTTATGTTCATCCACCCATCCCATTCATCTATCCATATCTATCCATTTATGCATCTATCCATCATTAGTCATAATGTCCCTGGGGCTGCTTTCTTGCTAAAAATATGGAATCTTGACAGCTGAGGTTCATTTCACTTAATTAGCATAGTTTTAAGCAACCTCCCAAACATGAATTCTTCCGTTATCTCCGCTGTAATTCCACAGTACATTTCCATATTCAGAACAGATGAGCGTATACCTACATCTCAATTATTGCCTTTTGCTGTAATATACCTTACTTTTCCAGAATCCCTCATTTTCCTTAATCTCCTTTTTGTTTTTCCATTGCACTTATCACCTGCAAGCCTAATATGTAAGGTTTTTACTTATTATATTTATGGTTTATTGGCTGTTTCAAGAGGGCAGGAATCTCTGTCTACTCACCGTATCCTAAGTGTGTGACACATAATGGATGTTTGGTGTGCATGTACGTCACACTGAGTCTTATGGTCTATGAAGAAATGACCTTCCAGTGCCTCTCCTCAATACTCAGAGTAGTTCTTGACCCCTACTTTGGCATTTTAGGAGAAACAATGTGTGTGAGTGTGTGCAAATCTCATACATGGGTGTCTTAGTGCATGAATCTCATATATGCTGTGGGACATCTGCTGTACTTGGCTCCTGCCTGCCAATTTTCAATATAATGATTAAAAATGCCTCAGAAGGGATGAGTTGGCACCCACCTGTAATCGTAGCACTTAGAGAGGCCAAGGCAGGTGGATTGCCTGAGCTCAGGAGTTGGAGATCAGGCTGAGCCAGAGCAAGACCCCATCTCTACTAAAAATAGAAAAAAGAAAAAAACTAGCTGGGTGTTGTGCTGTACACCTGTAGTTCCAGCTACTCAAAAGGCTGAGGCAAGTTTCTTGAGCCTGAGAGTTTAGGGTTGTGAGCTATGATGCCACAGCACTTTACCCAGGGCCACAGAGTGAGACTCTGTCACAAAAATAAATAAATATGTGTGTGTGTGTATAATAAAAACACCCTACCACATTTCCAGATTACCACTCTGGCAATCTGGTAAGGCTTTCTTCGATAATTGTTACAAATCTTGCAACAAAACTGTGTTCTTGCTGTTTATTGTTTAGCACTGAAGTTCCACTTAGCAAATAATTAGTACACCTCATGGTATCTTAGGGACCTTCTTAGAGATGATCTGCTTTCTTTGCTATATGCCCCATTCAACAGATTCAAATTTTAAACCCCCTCCACCCAATTAAAGGCAGTAATATCTACGGGTAAACTGTCAAATATGCCTTCTATGTCAGTCATTAACACAAGCCAGTAAAGCAATATTTCTTAAGTGCTTTTGAGACTGACTCCATGCTGGGCAATGCTCCTTTCATAGCCATAAATGATACACCCCCAACCCCCGGCCACCACCCCACCAAGGCTATTCATGTGCTACTTGGGGTCGTTCTCCCCCACATTTTAGGCAAAAACTAGACACTGCAATCAGAGAACAAATTCAACTGATTTTTTTTCCACTGTTGTTGGTCAGTTATTCAACCATGATGGACAAACTGCTGAGTTAAATTGAAATAACACAGTCCAAGAGAATGACATCTAAAGTCAGAGATGGCAAAAATAACAGACATTTCTATGACAGAACATCAGCACATAATTACCGATTGTCTACTGGATACAAAGTGCTGTGCTACAGGACACTGAGAGGTGTGGTTAACATGGCATTAAATGTCAGTCTGCTAGGTGACAGTGGAATGTGTACACAAGTATATAATAGTATTCACATGAATGCCAGTACTAAGAGTGCTTCAGGGGATTTTATCACTTATTCATTGGCATAGATACAATAGGCAACCCTGTTTTATAGATGAGGAAACTGAAGCTCAGAGAAGTAAAGGGACAAGGTCATCCGTTGATGGGGCCACCACTTAAGTTTGTCTGATAGCAAAACGTCTTAACCATGATATGATAAATTAACATTTTTAATTGTCTGAATTTTTCAGTTTTTACCTACTTTGGATTGTAGGCACAAATAATAGAAGATAAATTGATAATAAATATTTTTAAACTTTCTTTAAAGTAATTCTTGTTGGATTGTTCTCTACCATCCACCCCATCTAAGCCTTCCCAGTTGAAATTCATTAGTCTGTACAAATTTGACATTTGATCATAAATTACTCATTTTGAGATGAATTGAAACATCTTACTTAAGGAAGCACTTAGAGGTATATTTCCATCCCATTTCAAGAGACTTATATAAGAATCATTTTTGATCTTTCCTAAAATTAAAATAAAAAGCCACACTCTGGCAACATCATGAAATAACAAAACTGTTCAATTCTGTGAAAAACGTAGATATAAAACTGATTATTTGGTATTTAAGGCAAAAAATAGATGCTTCATTTGACCTTTCAGTTGCTAGACTATGATCCATTTTTCTATCTTCTTAGTTTTTTTAAAAAAAATCATCAAAAGCAAGATACAAAGAGAAAGAAATAAATCATCTTTTTGCCTCCAGGATTGAAGACATTTTCCCTTTGGCATGTACCCTAATAAGTAGGAAAATCTAGAATGAAAGTTACTGTGCTACTGCAGTAACTTCTAAGAAATCAATATAATTTCGGTTTTCTGTTACAACTCTCAAAGTATATTTGATGTATCTCTTAGTCATTGACAACTTTCTTTATACTCTGAATGAAAGTTATTCCAGCCAAGTGTATGTGCCTGCAGATGGTAAAGTACAGTCATTGTATGGTTATTTGAAGTTTGAATCTTCTCAGACAGTGATGCAAAGGTCTCAGAAAGATGCTAGATATGACATGTTCACATAGACTTCCCCAAGTACTTTCCTAACTTTTTGGGATAAATTACATTAAGTCTTTCAGCCAAGAAAATTAACTCATCACTCTTTGAAAAACAATATTACAATCATGACCTTGGGTAAAGCAAATTTACGGGAAAATTATCTGGTTTTTAAAAGGAAGCAGTTTGGTAAGTTTTATACTTTTTTTTTTAAGGAGTAGAGACTTTTCTTGCTTTCTTCTTTGTTTCTTTGTTTCTTTCTTTTTTTTTTTATTTTGAGGAATTTCTTTTTAAACCATTGGCAGAATGTGTGTCTGTGTCTGTGTGTGTGTGTGATCAAGTCACTTTGTTAATAAGCAAGACAAATTTACTCAAGGAACTAATTCTTAAAGTGTAAATTTTTCAAGGAGAAAGAAGATACTAATTTAACTTCTTAATTCTATTTTGGAGGCTCTTTAGTTTAATGACACTACTTGCGAAGAAACAAACTCTAAATAAGTAAATAGATTAATAAATAATTTGCAAAATTATGTTTATTTTACATGTATATGGTATCAACTGGATATCAAAAAGAAAGTAGTGGTTATTTACAGTAAATATGTATATATACCATGGAATACTACTCAGTCATTAAAAAAAACTGACTCAGCCCTGTGCTGTGGGACTGTTTTTCCAAGACAGAGGCATAGGTTACTTAAGTATCTTTTGTAACAACCTGGATGGAACTGTAGACCATTCTCACAACATTTTTCTGGGTGAAGGACACACTTGTATGTTTGATTTAAAATATTTGAAAGCATTCTATGTAACCAAAATGTGTATACCCCCATAATATTCTGAAATTAAAAAAAAAAATAAGATCTGTATTAGTCAGAAGAATCTGTGCCTCCTTTTCTCTTCCACTCTGGCCTTATAGCATGCATGCTCTGATTGCCTACACTTGTAAAGTAGAATTAATTGAATTAGGTGGTATGAAAAAAAAGCATCTATTGTTCCATGAACATCTATGTGCTCAATTTCACTTCCATTTCCCTTGCAGATAAGTGAGCCCACTTTGACCAGTTCTGACTCAGGAACACTGAGTGAAAAGGCTACCTTAAAGGCCAAAGTATTTGAGAGCCAGTACATGACTTTCGAGTTCTCTCTGTCTCAATGATGTGGAGGCTACATGATCCAATGTTAGAATTATACAACACAGAAGACTGTGTCTCTTGTAGGGGAGCTTGTAAAGGACTGGGCCCTGAAGAGAAACTAGGTCCTCAAAAGAGTTGGTGTACGTGGGAAATAAACTTCATGTGTTATTCTACTAAAATAGAGGGAAGGTTTTACCCAGAATAACCTAATTTTCTATGGCAATCTACATCAACTGCTAATATAATCAAAGTAATCCGAAACTATAATACAACACAATTGCTAAATACAAATGTTTATTCGTATCCCTATTCCATTGGAGAAAATCTAGAAAATTAATTAGACAATCCACATTTAAAAGGCAAAAGAAGGAAATTCAAGGGAATTTGTCATTTGGGGAAAAGCTGGGAATGAATATATAACTTCCATCAGAATGTTCCCAGGCACTCTGAGATAGCCCAATGCTAAGTAGAGACATAATTGGCTCCCTGTTCAGGGAAGTCCAAGTTGTGCCATGTCAAAACTGTTTTCTGAAAATGTTACATTTTGATTCAAAAAGCAGTCAGAGGTTGTTGAAAAATCTCTTGCAGTGTGCAGTTTTTCCCAACAGGCCCCAAATTAATCATTATAGGAAAAAGCCTTCCAACTCCTCCATTCTTCCATATTCTGAACACTAAATGCAACATCATAATTCCGCAGACATAAATTCCCTCATTATCTGTGGACCAGGTCAACCACAGCAGAGATAGCCATCTCAGCAGATCTCTGAGAGGGGTCTTTTGCAAAGGAATAGTGCTGGCCCTCAAAAAGACTTACAGTTAAGCACCCTAGGAAACTCCAATTGTGCACGCAGCCAGCCTTTCTAATTGGGTCATTTGTTCAGTGGGTGATTTACACAGAACGTGGACTCAAGGCTGGTGCTCTCAGCACAGTGTGATTGCTTTCTCCTGGCTGTACCAATGAAGCAGAAGGGAGGTGCTGGTGTTTAAAACCTTTCCAGGCATTCTGATTCCAAAGAAACATTGATTTGAGCTATAATTCTGTTATCGCATAACACATGGTATCTAAAGTTAAGAGCTTGAGCCCTGGAGCTAGCCTTCCCAGGTGGAAAGACTCACCCTCCCTCTTCCCAGTTATGTGACCCCAGCAAGCGATTAATTTCTATGAATTTTAGTTACTTCATCTGGAAAATGGGAGGTCACATACCTACTTAGCTCTTAGGGGGTTTGTCAAGATATTCTTGAGATGAGCTCAAGTAGTATGCCTGGCATAGAGAAAGTCTTCGACGATCATTAACCATTTACGTTATGAAGCCTTATTACTGATGTGAAATGTCAGTGATACATTACTGGTGTAATTATCATCACCATCATTATCTAGGATGATGGTGATGATATGATGATGATGATGATGATGATGATGATGATGATGATGATAGTAATAATCCTTTACTGAGCGCTTACCGGGGGCTTGCCGCTTATTAGTGCCTTATATGGATTATCTCATTGAATCCTCAGGGCAACTATTTAGGCTATTATTATCTCCCTGTGATGGCTGAAGACATCGAGACTTAGAAGCTGGATAAGAAGCTGGCCTAAGTCAAAGAGGTTATGAAGCTGGAATAGAAGTCAAGCTGCCTAAGTACAGAGCCTGTCCCCACAGTCACTGCCCTCTCCCCTTGCATTTACACAAACACAACCACAGCTATTAGTCGTCCTTAGAAGGACTCAGCCCTGTGCTGTGGGACTGTTTTTCCAAGACAGAGGCGCAGGTTACTTAAGATACCTCAGTACCAGCAGTGAAACCCTGCTAGATTACTACAACCCCTGAGCACCCTGCCTCCTGAGTAAGCTTGGGAAATCAGTATAGCAGGGCATAGGACTCTGTTGGAAGTAACATGGACCCAGGCCAGTTAAGGCAGAAGCAGGTGGTTATGCACAATAAAAACAAAAACAACAAAAAACTGCTGGGGAGTAGGGTGCCACAGGCATTGCCTAAAGGGTCTTTATCCCCTTTCACACCTAGGCCAGGATTCAGTTTGCAGCCAAAAGCTTATGGGGTGTATAGTGCAGCCAGGAACAGCTGAACAAATGGTGATGCTCAACTACTGGTCCTGCTTTCCCATGGCAGCTCAGTAATTAGCCTGTCATCCTCTGACCTGGGTAAATTAACCTGCTACTCCTGACCCAGTGATCTGCTCACTCCCTTGACATGCATTATAGGCAATCCATGCTGTTTGCTTTAGAAAGTCTAAGTTCACACAGAATCCAGCCTTCTTCTGGCATCTCTCCCTTAAGTGGCTGATCTGTGGGAACCACTTCATGACTATAGTTAGAGTTAGAATATTGGGTAGTGTCCCCTTAGTTTCAGAAGCCATGGGCAAGAGGTAAATTAGGGATAATAGTTACTTGAGGTTCTTCCCAGTCATTTTTCCACCATAGAGTCACAGAGAGGCTTATCTTCAACTTAACCTCTACCTCATTTTGGTAGGTTGTGATTTTTCCCTTTTTGTTCTTTCTCTAGGGAGAGGTTTATACATCCCTACCTTACTGTGACATCTTACCTTGGTGTCAGGCTTGGCCACGTGACTTTCTTTGGCCAATAGAATGTAAACAGTCACGAAATACCTATGTGCAAATAGGAGCTTAAAATGACATTACAAGGCTTAACTCAACCCTCTGTGTTTGTGTCCCCTGCTTTGAGATGTGTGGTGCAGATGAAGGAGCTCCTAGGCTCCTTCAGCCTAGGTCTTAGAACAGAGCCAAGAAGAGCCAGTGCCAACCAGTTTCGTGGGTGAGAAATAAATATTTATTTATTTGGGTGTTGGTTATTACTACAGCCAAGGCTAATATGCAAATTATTGAACAACAAAGACTCATTTACAACTTATGTCATACTGTCAAGTGAATCTGGGGATCCTAAGGGCTGTCTTCCTTATCCTGGAGTAAAAGCCTGTTTATGTATAAAGTCAACAGGCAGGGAAGAACCAAGAAGTACTGTGAGAGTAAGAGCCCGAATGCCTTTGAGCCCCTAAATCTGGCTGTGCCTGAAACTACAGTGAACATTATGGTTATGTGAGCTAAGATGCCTTTTACCGAAACTATATTGGATTAGGTTTCTAATCCGATTTAAATGAATACAAACTTACATCAGATCTCCTGACTCCTTGACAATGATATTTGATGATGTCTGGAGCACAGATATACATGATACATTAGGTAACAGCAATTGCATGGGGTAAATTACACTGGAGTATATATTAGTATAAAAGAATTAGCCTATTATGGGTTGAAGTGGGTTCTTTCTCTACTCCCAGCTCCAAAAAGATAATGCTGAAGTCCTAATCACTACTACCTGAGAACATGACTTTATTTAGAAATAGCACTGCTAATGTAGTTAGTGAAAATGAGGTCACAATGAAGAATGGTGAACCTCTAATCTTACACAACCAATATGTTTACACAAAGACAGCTGTGTGAAGATAGAGATACATAGAGAGAATGTCAGGTAACCACAAAGGGAGAGATTGGAATGATGTGGCTCTTAGCCATGGAATAATAAAGATTCCTAGCAAACCACTAGAAGCTGGGAAGCTTCTCCCAGCTGACAAGGGAGGATTCCCCTACTGGTTACAGAGGGAGTCTGGCCCTCTGGATCCTCTGACAAAGGAGGATTCCCCTACTGGTTACAGAGGGAGTCTGGCCTTCTGGATCCTCTGACAAGGGAGGATTCCCCTACTGGTTACAGAGGGAGTCTGGCCCTCCTGACACTTTAATCTAAACTTCTATCCTCTAGAACTATGATAATATATTTCTTTCTCTCTCTCTCTCTCTTTTATTTTAAACTGCATCCAGTTTGTAATACACTGTACTTTGTTATGGAAGCCCTAGGAAACTAACACAAAGCCCATGAAGTATGTAATATTGCCATGCAAGTGTCCACAAAATATCCAAAGACACGGAAGGAAAAAAGAAGATGGTATAACGAATTGGTCATGCATACTGGGTGAGAGATGAACAAGACATGAGTTCAAGTTCCAGTTTGTCTATTTCTTAATTCGTCTGGTGATTTCTGACTCCAAGTTACTTGAGGTTTTTCCCAGTCATTTTAGTTACTTCATCTGCAAAATGGGAGGTCACACATCTACTTAGCTCCATTTGTGATGTTTTATGGGCCTTAACTGAGATAATGTATAGGAGATGCTTTCCATGGTGGCTGGCAGAGTATTAAACAACAGAGAGACAGAGTATTAGTCAGTGTGGGTTGGGTGGTGAATAAACAAATATTTATTTCTCACAGGTCTAAAGACTAGAAACCCAAGATCAGGGTGCTAGTATGGTTGGTTTTTGGTGTGGCCCTCTTCCAGACGGAAGACCACCAACTTTTCACTGTATCCTCACCTGATGGAAAGAGAGAGAACTCTCTCTCTGGCCTCTTCTTACAGTACTAATCCTATTCATGAGGGCTGTATTTTCAAGGCATAATTACCTCCCAAAGTTCCCTCTTCCTATTACCTCCTTGGATACTAGATTTCAACATATGAACTTGGGGGAGAAGAAACTTTCAGTTTGTAAGAGCTAGATACACACACCTTTATGTCTATAGACATAAAGATCTATATCTTATCTAGCTATACAAAATTTAATTAAGTAGGTCACTAGGAATCAAATAGCATATTTTCTCAAATTCCTGAATGGTTTTAAATTGATTAATACATTGTGTTAGCAGTGATTTTCCTGTTGTTATTGTTGTTTACAATGACTTTGACCAACCCAATTTTATATTTGCATTCATAGATACCACTTACTCATGAAGACCTTGTTCTGTAAATACCTCAGTCTTTCATCTTTGCAAAGATAATCTTTCCTAAAGAGTTACAATCTCCTTTCCATACCTTGATTGTGTGGAACAAAGGCCCTTTGACTTACATCAGCCTGGGGCAAAATAATTGTTAACATAGATTTTCAACTTCTTTAATAGGTTAAGCTTTTAGGATATACATAGTGGTTTAGATGTCAAACAAGACTTGAAAACTTTAAATGCAGAAGAAAGCAAGACCGATAATATTCCTTTCTCTATCAATGTAGTTTTATTCCTTTTCCCACCTATTCTGTCCAATGCTATTTTGTCTGCCAAATGAAGTTCTCATCATCTTCATTCACCTTCATAATAAGATTCTTTGCATGGATTGTTTCTTTTGTACTTGAAAAGACAAAAAGAAGAACTATTTTATTCTAAAGCTATAATTTGTTGACATTTGTATGGATGTTAATCTGAGCTGTCATGGATGAACCTAATTCTGTGGGTAGATCCATTTATGTTTCCACACATGAAACACTATGTCCTGACCTACCAAGAGATAACTTCTAGAGAAGGAGTAAAGACATTACATTCCAATATGTCTCCCCATATGCCTAGCTGAAGACTCCAATTTGCTGCTCTGCAAATTATTCCTTTGTATCATATACCATATTGAGATCCCTTTGAGATGCATTAGAAAGAAATACCCAAATATTTGAAGACCATTCGCTCATTAAGCTGATTCTTTCCTTGCCATATTAAAAAGTGTCTTCCAGGGTTTTAAGGAAATAGAATATTGGATGATTAATTCTTGGCCACATGTTACATTACTAAAGGAACAGAAAAGAGGAAAGAGAGAGCCCTGGTAGCTTAACGTTGAGTCAATGGGGCAAAACTCATCCAGGAGAAGATGGTTTCCAAATGGCCCCAGGAAGTTTTGTCTAGATGGGCACCCAGATACCATCTTCCCCTCACTCCCTACAGACCCTAAAATCAAGATATCCATGCATATCAATGAAGACATCATACCCTAGATCAGGGGTCCTCAAACTACGGCCCCCAGGCCACATGAGGCAGTGTGAATTGTATTTGTTCCCATTTTGGTTTTTACTTCAAAACAAGATATGTGCAGTGTGCATAGGAATTTGTTTATAGTTTTTTTTTTTTTTTAACTATAGTCCAGCCCTCCAACGGTCTGAGGGACAGTGATTTGGCTCCCTGTTTAAAAAGTTTGAGGATGCCTGCCCTAGATAGAGGCCTCCCCTTGAGTTTACGAAATTGATAAGACTCAGGTGAAGGAGATTTGAATGACTGGGAGGTACGACTCAGTCTTGTGTGGGGAGAAGGTTTCTTGCTAGATGCATCAAGAGACTGGAAGATGAGTAGATTCTTTCAAAATTTCATAGGCTGAGCTTCTTTGCATTACCCAGACTGTTAGGCAGGGAAGTCTTCTCATCCTTTGTGACTACTTCACGAGGAAGAAAGTGAGTCACACTATATCCCTTCAAAGGTGCTTAGTGCTGGTTTGACATACTTGTGCTTGCTCGGCTAATAAAGTAGGAGACCCAGTAGGTGAGTGGTGGTGGCGGCTGGCTAATTAAGGATGTCAGATGCCATAGTACCCAGCAAACCCACTTGGTAATTTTTCTTCCTTCCATGGCCTCCCATGCTAGAAGGCAGCTGACCTCTGCACACACCACATAAGCTGGGCCCTACAGTTTCCCTTCCGCATGAGAATGGGGAACATAGCCTCCTTAGAAGTGTCATTAGAAATCAAATTATTATGGGCCGAACAGCCTCTAGGACTGCTGCTTCAGTGTGGCAAGTGTAGTCCAAATTGTTGAGAGTAATTGGGCCCAGACTGTGAGCAGGTGCAGCCACTTTCTAGGGGGAGAAAGAATGACGGCCACATGTGCTACACAGGGACTCAGCAGGAAGCCACCTATCAAGAGAGATGGAGAGACTCAGATGGAGGGGCCAGAGCAGCGCTGCCAAGTCTGAGTGATGACTAAATGAGGCTCCTGCAAAGGCTAGAATAGCCTCGGCTTGTAATTAAAACACTTTCTTAACTCCACGTGGTAAAATTTGACTTGTTGTAGTGCTACTTCTAGTCCTAAACTCACTACATGTCTATGCTGTCATTTCCCAAATTACATTCTGCTCTGTAGTGTTTGCAGAAACACAAGTGAATTTTCTGTGGGAAAAGAAAAGTTACCTTTTTCAAATTTGCTTAGGAGATACTGCTTATATGGTCTTCACCTGGCAATTCTCAGGCACATTATTCTATTTTTAAAAAAAAATGCCTGAGTAGTCCTGGAGTACAGAAAGCTAATCAATTTTAAGTCACATTTTCCTGAACAAATACTGTCGTCCCTTGGCATCTGTGGGGCATTGGTTCCAGAAACTCCCACAGATACCTAAATCCAAGGATGCTCAAGTCTCTGATACAAAATAGTGTAGCATTTCCCTACAACCTACATGTATCCTCCGATTTACCTTAAATCATCTCTGGATGACTTATAATGCCTAACCCAATGTAAATGCTATATAAATAGTTGTTATACTATACAGCTTAGGAAATAATGACGGAAAGAAAAGTCTACACATGTTCAATACAGATGCAATATTTTTTCCTGAATATTTTCAGTCCTCAGCAGAATCTGTACATTTTTATGAGATCTTTTATAAGTGTCCTGTGGAATATTATTTGATAAATTCTCATTTATGCAGATAAACATAAATGTCGACAGAACTGGTTTTCTCTATCAAAATTGGGGAAAAAGTGGAACATATTCTTCTTAGCAAAGTATCTCAAAAATGGAAGAAAAAGTATCCAATGTACTCAGCCCTAACATAGAACTAATTTATAGCTTTCATATGAAGGCTAAAACCCAATTATAGCACAAGAATACAGGGAAAAAGGAAAGGGAGGGGAGGGGAGGGGGGAGGATGGGTGGAGGGAGGGCAATTGGTGGGATCCCATCTACGGAGCATCTTAGTAGGGTACTGGTGAAACTTATTAAATGTAGAGTATCAATGTCTTTATATAGTGATTAAGAAAATGCTATGAGGGCTATCTCTCACAGTATGATCAAAATGTTTCTGATTGTATATGAAGCACATTCTGCCCT
>CAUYRH010086669.1:0-10429 GCA_963574655.1 Perodicticus potto | reverse complement strand
CTTGGTGATATGCTCTGTACCTTTTTGTTTGTGTCCTCGGGGTCTCAGGTCTCCCCAGCAGGGTTGATGTGTGCTCTTTGACCTTTTCTTTTGGCTCAGATCCAAACCATCGGCTTTCTTGCTGAGTTTCTGTCCTTTAACGCTCTTTTTGGACGGTAACCTCTGCAGAAAGCTGGCTACAGATCGCCATCTTGGCTCCTCCCCGCGATCATGAATTTTAAATTAAGATGTCCTCTTTGAACTACTTATTAAACAGAATATGAAACCATATCCCATTCGAAATTCCTCATTTTAAGCAGATTTTGAGAAATTATACTTTGAATTTTATCTATGCAAGAATATTGATACATACCCAATGAGCTATTAATTTATTTATACCATATTAGAATGGCCAGGTTTTACAAAATGGAGTTTTAAAATTTAACTTAATTATACATCCTTAATATTATTTAAACTAAGTGAAGGGGCAGCACCTGTGGCTCAAAGGAGTAGGGCACTGGCCCCATATGCTGGAGGTGGTGGGTTCAAACCCAGCCCTGGCCAAAAGCTGAAAAAAAAAATAGGAAATAAAAACTAAGTGAGGAACTAACATTTTGAGTTAATCCCACATGCCCAGAACTGTGTTAGCTAATTGACTTTGAAACCTCAACTGATTGGTAGTGTCATTCTCATTTTCGAGGGAAACTTAAAATATATTAGAATCGCTATCATGGACAAATTAATTCATCTTAAAATCAACTTATCTGATTACGCTACATGGGCACAACACAGCCAATGGGGATATGTGCACTGTGATGTGATGGTCTTTAGATTTAAATTTCTAGAATTGTAAGGAAATATCATTTTCAGAAATCCAGTTCTATAATTAAAGCTCCTAAAAATTTCATAGAAGGAAAGAAGTAGTGTTAACAAGAAATGAAAATTCATATAAAAGAGACAGTAAGTGTAGGTACCAATTTCTTTTTTTCTTTCAATAGCACTAAACTTACATTTTTCAAAATCAACATTTATTGAAAAGTGCCAGTCAAATCTTAGCCTACATAGTAAAAATATTCAAGGCATACAATTCAGTGGATTCAATGGTGATGCGTGTTAAGGCCTGAATTGTGTCTTCCCCAAAATTCATATGCTAAAGCCCTAACACCCCAGAACCTTAGAATGTGAGTGTACTTGGAGACAGGGCCCTTGAGGAAGTCATTAAAGTTACATGGTATCACACAGGAATGGTGTCCTTTTAAGAAGAGGAACAGATGTGAGGTGAGGGAAGCATGGTACAGAGGAAAGGTCATCAGAGAAGGGAGCAGGAAGGTGGCCACCTGTAAGCTAAGGAGAGAAGCCTCGGGAGAAACCAACCTTGCTGGTGAGTCTCAGGCTTCTAGTCTCCAGAACTGTGAACAAATACATTTCTGTTGTATAAACTACGCAGTCTGTGGTACTTTGTTATGGCAGCCCTAGCAAACTCATCCAAAGTGGAAGATACAAGACAGCATTAAAAAATTTCTTAAATTTTTTGCCCAATATCACTTTCAATTTTTTTTTTTTTGTTTTTTCTTTTTGAATCCTCTATTGTTTGCTTTTCCTACATCAGTGAATTACTGGTGCTTGTCTTTGTGTTTATTACCTCTATCTGCATAAAGCTTATCTTTATCTGCTTTATACTCCTATACTAAATGTTCCATTTAGGGGCTACTATATAACAGTAATTTTTTTTTTAAGATTTTTAAAATAAGTTTTTGAGCCCTCCCAACAATTTTTAGGGTAAGATGGACCTTTATACCTATAGAACTATCAATAATCTATATCTGATGTGTACTGGGCACTGTCTCTTGTGCCAGGCACTGTGCGGGGTGCTACAGGTAAGGTGATAAATAAATTAAAAAGGTTCCTTGCCCCCTAGAAGGTGAGATAGATAGTAAACCAAATAGCTAACCAACCAACCAACCAAACAACCAACCAACCAACCAGTTAACCAAATAATAACTGCAGTTGGTTAGAGGGAAATAAATATTGGGGACCTACCTGGGAGTATGTCTAATTTAAGATTGGAAGCCAGAGAAAGAGCTAGTTCCTGTGCATATGGGAGGTGGGGACAGAGGTAAAACGGGGAAGAATGATCTAGACAGAGGGAAGAGTCAAGGTCTTGAGGCAGGACAGTGCATGGCTTATAGGAATCAATCCAAAGCTGATGTGACTAAGTATCATCGTTGAATGAGAGAATCCCATGAGAGCTGAGGCTGAGGGAGGAATAAGCAAGGGGTGAAACATGGACAGGGTTACAGACCTTGGTGAAGGTCTGGATTGCAAACTGAGAGCAGTAGGAATCTATCAAAGGGGTTAAACCAGGTAATCTAATAAAAATGTAGGTTTAATAAATGGAATCCAGATATAGACATTCTATAAACATAAAATATTGTAGAGCAATTTTAAACTTAGTTGGATTATCAAACATTTAGGAAGAAATCTCTGGGCAACACAAATGTGCACTTGACTGTACTTGAGAAAAACACAAGCAGAACAATTTTAATCTAGTTTTCTGAGGTCAGGAATCCAACCAGGTGATAGTAACAGATTATGGCAGCAAAGTATAAACTGGAGCTTTCGCCTGCCCCTCTCCCTCCCTTACATCAGGGGCCTCTTTAGAGTTGAGAGGAGTGTGCCAGAAACTTCTGAATGGTAAGTACTAAGGATGTAACTGGGTTACAGGTGGTTTCTAATCTTCTAGTCTGCCTGCCTCAGATCTTCCCTGGGAACTGGCAACTCCAGGTGCTTGACAAGCTTTGGGGGAGAACAGAAAAAGTCCTTACTGTATTACATTTTGAGAGCCCCTTTCCTCTAATAAATAAGGTGCTTAAAAGTCAGAAAGACTTCTAAAACTTCATGGAATTAGGAAAGCAGCAGAAATCCTCTCTTGAATCACAGTTTATTTATTCGGCTTATCTGACATCAGAATCAACCATGACGTAGTGTTGCATTAATCTAGCATCTGACTATTTACAAACAAATCAGTTTCCCATCACATTAAGTAGTTAATATAGGGTGTAGACCCTCACATAGAAGTAATCAGGGGCATGTCTGAATAATGCCAAAAGAAGAGCTTTTGATAGAGGACAGCAATTAGGCTCCTGTTTGCAGAGCATCTCATGAGGGGAGCCCAGATGAGGAAGTGAAGGATGGGGTGGAAAGTAGATGGGGTCTTGTGTCAGAAGATTTGCGTGCAAGCCCTTACTAGCATGTGACTTTGAATAAGCCACTCAATGTCTTAAAGCCCTTATTTTCCTATCAGTAAATAGAGATATTATCCCACCTTAATCTAGGACTAGGATGAGAAAATTAAGCGGTATGTGCAGAAGGGTACTGTAATTACGGAAAGCTTCATAAATGTGAAATTTATTATTCTTACTCTGGCTGTTGTGATGAGATAAAAGAGACTGAAGACAAAGTTAAGGCCCTTTTTGAAGATTACAATTAAAATGAGACTCACATCAAGGAACAACATATATAAAAGTTAACATTAACAATTATCATTCCTATTACTATCATGTCCTCAAAATATTTCTTAAAACGAAATAAAAATACTAGAGTAGGATATGCAGTTTTCAGCAGATAAATCCATGAAGGACATGGTGTGAAGGAGTTATCCACAAAAGTTTTCTGGAGGGCATGAGTTGATGCAGGCTTTAAAAGAGGTGCTGCAGGGCAGTGAGTGTGAACTTGAACAGCAATAGTTAAAATCTCTGCCCCGCTGCATAGAAACTGTGTGACTGTGGGAGGGTCAGGTAAACTCTCTGATAATACCTCTCTGATGATACCTTTACTTATCTATAAAATGGGGATGATTATATTTATTGCATGGGGTTATTCTAAGAACTAGGAGAATTTATGTAAAGGAAGCTTCTAACACAAAGCCTAGCATGAGACAAGTGCTTTGAAAAATAATGGCTATTATGATTATTACCATTCTTATATATCTCACTATAATTGAATGATGGTAAAGCATTACAGCTATAATGATGATAAAGGAGGTGAGAGCTCACTACATTACTTATACCATCATGACAGGTGTGAGGAATTGTTAGGCTCTGATTAAACGTAAAGGGGAGGGAAGAAAAAAATGAGAAATTTGTCAGGGAAGTTGGAATGTTTTTTAAGAGAAGAAAAAAGACTATGAGAAATATGGAGGGTACAGCAATTAAAATGGTTTTTGTTTCATTGATTGGTCTTAAATTCTGCTTTGTTTTAAAAATACAAATCACATGTGACTTTTATCAAGCAGATGTGTGGTGTCTCTGCTGAGAGTTTTACAGTCTTAAGTGACCATCAAGTCAATATGATAAATAACTTGAATAGGGAAAACCTGTGGGTAGTGACAAACTCTGAGATTTTCTCTTTGGAGATGTCTTTGTTACAACCTTAATTAAGAAAAGGTCAAAGAAGAGCTGTAGAAGTAACTGGAGTGTGTTCAGAATTACAGGGAGGGGATGGAACATCATTGTCTTATCACTGGATGTCTATCAACTGTGCTCTTCTTTGAAGACGACCAATACAAGGCTTTTGAAATTCAGTTTAGTTCTATTGTTTCAGCTATCATATGGCACTGGGGTACCAAAATCTCTGAGAATAATATTAAAGCAATGTTGAAGTCATGAGAGGCTGAGTTGTGAGAAAGTGTATACTATTTAATATTTTATAGCTCAGAAAACTTGAACAAAGAGATGGGTTTAGGTCAACTAGAGAGAGTGCATTTTTATCTCCTTAAAGAGTAGGATATAAGATAAAATTCAACTAGTATACTGGTTAAATATTTTTAAAAACACAAATTAAGGCATGTATCTATTAAAATTAATACATGCTCATCAATTTGACAGTGCTAAAATCATCTCATGTACTAATCTCGCAAAAATAGCTCCAAGAAGCAGCAATAGGAAGGAACTTTGGAAATGCACAAATGAAGAGGAAAGAGTTCTAGAAACAAAGCGGCTGGTAACACCAAGTGCTGAGGTCTGTAAGAGATGCCTTGGCGAATAGAGGAAAGGAGACCTGCTATGCTAAAGGTGAACTATTTCGATTGAATTTTGACCCCCTGGATCATTTAACAGTTATAATGGCAGAAAAATCTATGGGCCCTTAGTTCAGAAGAAGCTAGAGTTGTTAAGCAAAACTGAAATATTTCCAAGGAATTGGTTTGCTAAATACATTTATAAAGCAGTAGTCTAAACTTGATTGAAGCATCCATATGATAAATATATAGTCTGTTATTTTACTTTCAAATTGCAAGTGCACATTTATTATTGGAATCAAGTCATTTCAACCAATGAAAGGAATCTTCTATGTCACAATTAAAATAGAGAAAAACTTTGTGAACGCCTTCATCTGAATATATAGGGCTTTTTGAATTCCCGTGTTTAACACATTGGAAAGTAGGCTTTGTATATTTGGGAACTTGAAAGCAGGCTTTATAGGGATGGCTACTTGGAAACATTTATAAATAACAGAATTATTGAAAGACAATTTTCCCCACTGTTATGACTGTTAAAGAGATGATTTCCATTTTATGATCCCATCACATCACATTTTCTCTTTTTCATTTCTGTCCTCAGTGTGAGGAAGCATTGTTTTCTAGATCACGAGACATCAGTGTCCTTGGAGTAAGACAAATTATTGCATTGTCTTCCTTTGGTAATTTGATGTGACACATGTCACAGAACCGCCTGGTGGGAAACAGTCTTATATCCACCTGAATGCTAATATTTAGCGTGGCTCCTGTTTACACACATATTCCCTTTAGGGAAATTATGAACAAGGATATGAATTCTATGGCTCATTGATGAGAAGTATCCAAACTAAGGTCATAGAAGTTTTCTTAATTGAATTAGTTAAAAAGTGCCTTACTGACACCATTGCTATCCAGTGGCCTTGTCTCTTGCCAAGACTGCATGTCTTAATAATTAGCAGACTGGTCTCCTCTCTAGGGACAGTCAAGCAGCCCAACCTGCACTAACCATGATGGGTGGTTCCGGAGCATGTTGACATACAGCCCGATGAGAACATGTTCATCGGCCAGCCTGTCTGCCACATTCAGGCTGTACTGTATCCTGGAACAGGGCAGGAGGAAAGAAAGGGCGCTGTTAGGAGAGCAGGACATAAATAAGCAGAGAAGGCAGGAGTGAGTTTTTGGTAGATCGGGCATTTAGAAAACCAAGCAAGTAAAGGAAGGGTAGTAGGCAATGTTCTATGATAAAAACACAAGCCAAAATCCAAGCAAAGAAATTCACAATTCCATTTCACTAACTTTAAAAATACAGACTTCCACTTAGATTAGATAATGTTTTTAGAAAACAGATTTGCATTCATTCTTCTGCTATTAAGGCCAAAGAATTCATCCGTACAGTAAACACACTGAAATGGACTGCAAGAGAAGATTAAGTATCCTTTGGAAAATCAGATCTTCAGCTTAGTCATTTTAAGAAAAGAGAAAGTGAATAACGATATAGATGTGTCTACTGGAAATAACTACTTGGCGTTGTTAATTGGGTTATAATAGAGCTGCTTTTGCTAAATCAAAGAGGGTCTTTCACACACAAAACATTTTTTGACAAAAGAAATCTCCATTTTTAGTTGAGTTAATTCAGGGTTCCAGTACACTCTGGCTTTAACTTACCCTTTGCCCTTCAGAAAAGCTGGAGCAGCCCTAGCCAGCAGTTTGTTCTGCTCTACTTCACTGTCCTTGGGAGGAGAGCTAGTTAATAAGATGGGAAAGCCAAGAAGAGGGTAAACACGGCAGTGCATTCAAGAATAGAAACTGGCAACAGACACTCCCAACTCTAGATCCAAGCTGCATTTGAAAAGATCTCTTATGGTTTTGGAATGTTCAAGATGTTTCCAGATTTCTGCAGAGTTCAACCAGGAGTAGAAACCTGACCTGAGAACCACAATTATCATTATACAAGCCACATGATCCCTGATTTGACCTCTGCTCTTTGCTTTACAAGGAAGCATTTATATTCCATATACTTAGATATAATGAAAATTCCCTCAACATTTATCATGGGAAACCCATGCAATTATCCAATCGTTCATGAAATCCTGCCAGCCTTTAGATCCCACTGGAGGATTCTGCATCTTTGGCTTTCCCTATGTCTTCTAACTTTTTGTGTTGAATAGAAAGACTTGAAAATCAGAAGGGGAGACATCCACAGCTGAGGAAGGACAGGTGGTCCCAACAAGCTCTGCTTTCCATGATGGCACAGCAGGCTTCTATGTCTACCTGCCAGTTCAGCAATGGTTATCACAGGTCAAGGCTAAGTGGTAAGGGCACAGTTGAAACAAATCACAATTCCCACCCCACCCACCAGGACTTGACACATTACTGCCCAAATAAAATCTGGGTTCCGTATTTGAAAAAAAAGAACTTACATAGCTACCATACTAAAAGTGCTTTACCACTCCAAGTAAGAGTCACCTGATTTTGACTGATGCTACAAAGAAAATGCTCAGAGAAACCATCTTACATATTCATATTTCCTGTTTGTATACTAATACATACTAGAAATATAGTCCCATCACTAAAGCAAATTCTTAATATTTCATTAACAGAAATAATTTTATTTAGTAATTTAAATGACAGCTTTAAAGTTTAAAATAGAGTTTTATTAAAGTACAAATAGAGAAATAAATAATAATTAAGTGTGGCCAAGGCAAAGTCACACAAGATCTACAGTGATGAATAGTCATGTTTCATCGAGAAGTATGTTATTAATTCTTAGTATTGGTAATGTGTTTAAAGACAGTTTGCTCCTTTGTAGATTAAATAAGAATTTTCCCTACATATTGGTGAACTGAAACTATCTCCACTCCCTTCACTGAAAATACAAAAATAATCTGAGTTTGTCAGAATACCAAGTGTTTAGCTATTGGCATCTAAATTATGAGGTTTTGACACAAAATTTCAAGAAGCTCTAAATCTATTTTATATAAAAAGAGGAAGTGAAAAAATGTATACATATTTTAATAGAAAAAACTGTACTATTCATGTCTATCTCATGGTGATGCTAGCATTTATTTGATTAACACCACCTTTTGAGTGAACATCATACCACACATTGCTACCATAAATCAATTCAACTTCAAAAAGCAATGCATAGGTAACATCTCTTAAAATGTGTACATGGGTGGAGGAGGATAGATGGAGGGTGGGTCATTGGTGGGGCCACACCTATGGTGCATCTTAGAAGGGTACAGGTGAAACTTACTAAATGCAGAATATAAAGGTCTTAACACAATAACTAAGAAAATGCTATGAAGGCTATGTTAAACAGTTTGATGAAAATATTTCAGATTGTATATGAAACCAGCACATTGAACCCCATGATTGCATTAATGTACATAGCTATGATTTAATAATAAAAAAAAATCAACATGCAAAGCTCAATTATATTTCTAAAAAAATATGGATACAGGTTTGGCACCTCTGCTATATATACACAGACACATACACATATATATCTATGATGGCATATAAAGTCATAAAAATCTTAAAAATTTTTAACTACAAGTTTTAAGATTCTTCTACAAAGAATCACTCTTTTAGAACATGAAATACTAAAAAATAGAAATTTATTCATAAATATATTTGAATTAGGCACATTATAGTTGGAATTTTTGATATATAATAGTTTGTAAGATTCCTTAAATAGTAAAGTCTCTGTTAAACATAATACTGAATTTGATTTATAAAAAAGTCTAAATCTGAGTAGGCATTCCTGCTTCTTAAATGAACTACATTTTTATTCAGCTTTTCAGGAAGGCATCTGTTATACAAGGTGTTGCCATACTGAAATTACAACTGCATACAAAATTGACTTTAAAGATAAATTAGATCAATGTTCTAGGAGAATTTACTTTCTTAATGACCTTAACTTGTTTTTTTTATTGAATTATAGCTGTGTATATTAATTCAATCAGATGACCTTAATTTTTTCTTAGCATATGGATCTTCACCTTCTCAGACTATGAAACCTGCATATCAGGGCCAAATGACCACCTTAAGCCACCACAGTTGCTGTTTTCTGTGATGTACCATGATCAGCAAACAGCATTGCAAACCTTGTCTACTGAAGCTTATCTCCATGCATTCATTATTTCATGTTGCCCAATATCCCTTCCCAACTTATTAGCAACTTAAGATAGATGAATCTATTGCATAATTAATGTTAGATGCTTACAAAACCATCCAAAACACTGTGTGAAATATTAATTATTCTTCTCTTTAAACTATTTTCCTGCCTGTTATCTTTCTTTGCTCTTTGAATCTTGTAAATTGTAGTGATTCTCTTTAAACCAAAAGCCTAGTAGTTCCACATCCTCTGATGTGCAAGACGAGAAGAGCGAGCCAGTAGAGAAAACAAACACAGGAAGGTTAACCACAAAGATGTCTGCTACTAGTTATTCTGGTGAGGTTTTTGTGGGAAGAGGATGAAGTGTGGGTAAAGGTCCTGAAGTGCTGTTCCATCACTGGGTCACCAACAAAGCACAGGCATGTAGTAGCCCTGCTGACATTAGGGCTGTGCAGGGCTGGGGTGGGGACAAGTGGGAAATTGGCCACCGAATTTTCCTTTGGTGGACATATTCTTTCTTTTCCTTCAATTCTTTGGGCCCCTCTCCTCCTTCCTCCGTTCTATTTTCCTGTCTCACCTCTGCTTTTCTTTTTCTTCCTCCTCCTTCCCAGGTCCCTTTCTCCCTTAAAGGGACAAGCAGATATTCTATGCATGCACATCTCTTTTCACTTTTGTTATCATTTTCGTTGTATTGATCTCTGCCAGTGTTGGTTTGAAGGTAGCATTTTAATCCTTTTATTTTCCTTTCCCTTCTCACATGAATTCTTGGGAAAATTCTTCAAAAAATATGAGGTTACATTATGCGCATTTATCAGTTTGTGGAAATAAACTGTTTCGCCACAGCTTAAAATTTCTAGTGCCAGGAGCATTTCTGACTTTTGGTGCTCACTGTTTGTATAGTTTCTGAACATCCTAGAGCTAGCCTCAAATTATTTTCCCTATCACCTGTTTCTGGTAAGCCACAACAATGACCCTATATGAGAAAGCCAAATACATGACAAAAACGAGACAAAAATAGTCACTCTTTAAAAATGAAACGGGTCAAGAACTTAGAAAGTAGATGGGGAGACAGGTTTCATTTAAAACTTGGGTCTTTAAAATCTTTTCACTTCAAGTGCCTTCCTCTTCTGCAGCTTACAAGGAGCTTGAAGAAGGGAATCAAAGTGAAAAAAATTTGATAAAGGGTGAGATCACACTTGTGGTGCATATGTGAAGGGTCAGGAGAAATCTTCTAAATACGGATCAAAATTGTTTTCACATAGTAAATGAGAAAATATCATGAATGTTACATTAATCAGGTTGATAAAAATATCTCC
>CAUYRH010086668.1:0-29930 GCA_963574655.1 Perodicticus potto | reverse complement strand
GGCGTTGTGGCGGGCGCCTGTAGTCCCAGCTATTTGGGAGGTAGAGGCAAGAGACTTGCTTGAGCCCAGGAATTGGAGGTTGCTGTGAGCTGTGATGCCACGGCACTCTATCCAGGGTGACAGCTTGAGGCTCTGTCTCAAAAAAAAAAAAATATTTCTGGAGTACAGGAAGAAAACCCAGAATCACAGAGATATGCCACTGAAAAAGAGAAGAGTATTTTAAAAGCCTTTTCTGGTAATTGTGAATATTCTTCTTTGATACTACAGCAAAGCCTGACAGTTGGCTATTCCTTTTTTTTTTTTTTTGCAGTTTTTGGCCGGGGCTGGGTTTGAACCCGCCACCTCTGGCATATGGGGCCGGCGCCCTACTCCTGTGAGCCACAGGAACCACCCAGATGGCTATTTCTTAACAGCTAGTTGCAATGTGAATCTGAAAGTGTATCAGTGAATTTTTTAGGAGGTAGGGACAGAATCTTGCTATGTTGCCCAGGCTGGTCTGAAACTCCTGGACTCAAGTAATCTCCTGTCGGCCTCCCCAAATGCTGGGAATACAGGCATGGGCTTACCTTACCTGGCCCTCAGTGAACTTTCACATGCTGTTTCATTACAATCCATTGCCGTATCTTGTACTTTAACAGATCCTTTGCTCATGTATGATTTTGTAACATCATGTGTTGGTGATTTGATAAACAGTTCCCTGAGTTAAGTACATCTTAAAATGTTGATATATTTTACCTAATCATATCCAAAGACCATATTTGGTAATACTGCCAATCTCCTTAGAAAACTCTTAAAATTGGCTCGGCACCTGTGGCTCTACTGGCTAAGGCGCCAGCCACGTACACCTGAGCTGGTGGTTCAAATCCAACGTGGGCCCGCCAAACAACAATGATGAGTGTAACCAAAAAAATGGCCGGGCATTGTGGTGGGCACCTGTAGTCCCAGCTACTTGGGAGGCAGAGGCAAGAGACTCAGCCCAGGAACTGGAAGTTGCTGTGAGCTGTGATGCCAGTGCACTCTATCCAGGGTGACAGCTTGAGGCTCTGTCTCAAAAAAAAAGAAAAGAAAAGAAAACTCTTAAATATTTGAAAGCTGTCAAGCTCTCAGTACCACATACAAGTTTTTTCCAAATTTCCAATTTTCAGTTGAAAGCTCAAATTTTATCAATACCATCAGTTGTTTTCCTCAAAGTAACAAGCTGTTTGTTCATTTTGGAGAAAATGTCAACCAAATACTCAAATCTGAATAACTGCAGTTTGACTGTTAGTTGTTCTTTCAAGAAAAACATGGTGGTTGAAGAAAAGAGACTAGTTCAACTTACAACTCAATTGCACAAGTGCTTTTCCTGGAGAGAACTGTCATGCTTCAATATGCAGTGAAATTGCTTTACTCATGTTTTCTATTTCATCTTACATTTTGTGTGTTTAAATTTGAGGTTTTATAAAATAACTTATCTTTTTCTTGAGACAGAGTCTTACTATTTCACCCTCAGTAGAGTGCCGTGACGTCATGGCTGACAGCAACCTCAAACTCTTGGGCTTAAGCAATTCTCTTGCCTCAGCCTCCCAAGTAGCTGGGACTACAGGTACCCACTAAAATAACTTTTATCTTAATTTTTTTTTCTTCTAAAGACATGTACAAATAAGCCAAGCAAAGACATTCAACATCATTAGTCATTAGGAAAATGCAATTCAAAACTACAATGAGATACTACTTTACACATTATCAGAATGGCCACAACCAAATCAAGGAAAGTAAGTGTTGACAAGAATATGGAAAAAAGAGAACCCTCATACACCGCTAGTGGGAATGTAAAACAGTACAACCACTAAACAAAACAGTAGTATTTTCCTCAAAAAGCTTAAAATTACTGTATGTCCATGACCAGTAATTCTATCATACTCTGAGGTAGGCATATACACAGAGTTTACTGCACTAGTCCCAATAGCAAAAGGTATAATAGAAATAATCAAGATACCCACTGACAGATGAATGAATAAACAATTGTGGAATACACAATACATACACAAAATAAACTATTATTTGACCATGAAAAAGAATGAAGTTCTGATACATGCTACAATGTAGAAAAACTGTGAAAACATGCTAAGAGAAATGAGCTAACACAAAAGGACAAATATGATGCTACTAACTTCAAATGTCCACAATAAGCAAATTGGTAAGAGACACAAAGTGAAATAGAGATTACCAGGGCTACAGAGAGGAGATCCGGTAGAATTATTGTTATATGGTTACAGAACTTTTGTCTGGAGTGATGAAAAATTTTGGAAATAGACAGTGGAGACAGTCTAACAGCACTGTAAATGTAATTAATGCCATCAAACAGTACAAATGAAAATCACTAAAATGGCAAATTTTGTGACGTAGTTTTCCACAACTTAAAAAATTAATAATGTAATACTCTGAAAATCAAATTACTATACATTTACAGGGATGTCCAACCTTTTTTCTTTTCTGCAGCACAAAGGAATGGTAAGAATTGTCTTGGGCGCACATCAAATACACAAACATTAATGACAGTTGATGAGGGGAAAAAAGGTCTGTGTATAATTTTAGTGATATACAAATCCACAGATAAAATAGTTCTCAAATAATCAGTGTGTGGCCCATAGGCCACAGCGTGTGGACACCCCTAGATCTCAATAAAATTGTTTTCTAAAAAATTCTTAACTTGGGTGGTGCCTGTGGCTCAATGAGTAAGGCACCAGCCCCATATACCGAGGGTGGCTGGTTCAAACCCGGCCCAGCCAAACTGCAACAAAAAAATAGCCGGGCGTTGTAGCGGGTGCCTATAGTCCCAGCTACTAGGGAGGCTGAAGCAAGAGAATCACTGTGGGGGTTGCTGCGAGATGTGACGCTACGGCACTCTATGAAGGGCGACAAAGTGAAGACTCTGTCTCTAAAAAAAAAAAAAAAAAAAAAATACTCTTAACTTTTTGTCAAAATAGTGACATTTAGAAAACTATTCCAAGTGATCTTAGTATGACAGTATTTTGCCGGTAACAAATTAACAAGATATGTTCTAAACCTCTAGAACTACAACCTATATTAAACTTTACTTAGTATTCTTATCAAAGATTTGAGAAAACAGGTCAAGAAGAACTCAACTACAATTAACCATAAATACTTTTAAAAAGCAAATAAAATACACAAGAATTGGATACACAGTGTCTCCTCTCCCCCATTCAATTCATAAGTTTAAAACATACAGAAGGAAGTACATGACAAAAATATACAACAGTCAAGATGGGATGAAAATGAACAAAGCTTGTTTCCCTTTTTAAAATGAGAGTCTCACAAGGTACAGTATAATTCCGTTACCTACTTTGTTTCAAACTACCTTACTAAACAGGGATATCTTAAAACAGTGGTTCTCAACCTTCCTAATGCCGCTGCCCTTTAATATAGTTCCTGTGGGTCACAACACACAGTTTGGGAACCGCTGTCTTAAGACAAACAGTTATACAGAAGCACTGAATTTTGGGGAAACTTGATAACCTCCTGTCTCCAACCTGCTCATTTTCCTTGGGAACTGAAGCCCATCAGAGTAAGTGCCTTGTTTAAAGATACATAGATGCCACTATAAGCAAAATATCTGAATTCATTTAAGTTGCTGAGTATCAAGAACTGATGTGGGCCTCAAAATAAGAACAATCAGGGGCGGCAACTGTGGCTCAGCGAGTAGGGCACCCACCCCATACACCGAGGGTGGTGGGTTCAAGCCCAGCCCCGCTGAACTGCAAAAACAAACAAAAAATAGCTGGGCATTGTGGTGGGCACCTGTAGTCCCAGCTACTCGGGAGGCTGAGGCAAGAGAATCGCCTAAGCCCAGGAGTTGAAGGTTTTGCTGTGAGCTGTGTGACGCCATGGCACTCTACCGAGGGTGATAAAGTGAGACTCTGTCTCTTAAAAAAAAAAAAAAAAAAGATCAGAACCTGAGAGATGCCACACTCTCTCCATCTTGCAGAGTCAGCTGACTCTTCCTTCTCCTGCACCATTAGCCCACCCCCCCAAAGCCCTGCACAAAAAGCTGTGTAGCATAACAATTTATTCTCTGCATAAAATTAATGGCTCCAAATCTAGGGAGTCCCAACAAGGTATTATACAGAATAAACCAACTCTAGATACTCAACCAAGAGTTCCCCAGTCTCCTTCCCCTGGAAGGCAAGGATAAGGAAATCTCTCAAAAAATAGAAGAGATGCTAAACGCAGTAGCTCACGCCTATAATCCTAGCACTCTGGGTGGCCAAGGCAGGTGGACTGCCTGAGCTCAAGGATTCAAGACCAGCCTAAGCAAGAGCAAGACCCTGTCTCTAAAAATAGCCAGGTGATGTGGCAGGTGCCTACAGTCCCACCTACTCAGGAAGCTGAGGCAAAAGAATCACTTGAGCGTTGAGAGTCTGAGGTTGCTGTGAGCTGTAATGCCATGGCACTCGACCAAGGGCAACAAAGTAAGACTCTGTCTCAAAAAAAAAAATACATATATAATATATATATGTATTACATATATATAGAAAGATAGATAGAAGAGGCTGGGCATAGTGGTTCACACCTGTAATTCTAGCACTCTAGGAGGCTGAGGCCAGAGAAATATTTGAGCTCAGGAGTTTGAGACCAGCCAGCCTGAGCAACACAGCAAGACCCCTATCTCTTCAAAAAGGAAAAATATATATGTATATATAAAATAAATAAAAAGTCATCAAGAAGCCTCTGAGGTGTGGGACTCAGGTGAAGAATGAGAAGCCAACTAGACAGAATCTAGAAAAACTCAACATAACCCATCTGGAAAAAATAAAAATTACAAAAACTGATATTTTCAACAAGGGGAAAGGCAGACATGAGGGTGTAGAAAAGTGGCAAAACAAAGAGGATGAACACTTGAAAGCACAATGAAAAACTGAAAAATATGAGTTTATAGACATATCAACACACTCCATTCAACAAAGCAGAGTCAATTCACAGATGGCCAACCTCTGTCAAACTGGAAGAAATAATATAGTAGTTTCTTTGTTCTTCAGTCACTGTCTCTGCCCCAACATCTTGCTTCCAAGCTATACAAAGCATCCTGTTTTGTCATTTCACACAAACCTAATTTTATAGCATAGCTTCCCATGTTTTAAACTTACTGACTAGCAGATCCATATTTCATTGAAATCTCCAGGTTCTAAGATAAATGATTTCACTTGTTTGAAGAAAAACAACTGATTTAAATGATACTTTAAGTGTAAGAGAGAGGTAGCCATGATAACTAATTCTTAAAAGTTTCTCCCAATCCATTTTATTTGAAGGAAGAGTTACCTACATAATTAACATTCTAACTTCCGTGGAGAGCAGTGATTTCTAACCTTTGGGAACCAAGGTCCCAAAAAAGAATCTTAAGAAGGCTCTAGACTTGCTTTAAAAAAAAAAAATAGTCATCAATTTACAGAAATCCTCAGGAAAGTTTGTTTTAGACTCTATGGCCACATTCATATTTATGCCTATGCCAGTAGTTTGAGATTACAATCCATACTTGGTATCTGTTTCTCTTCCCTGGAGGAATAGACTGTTGTAACCACTGTTCCCTAGAGAAACCAAAGCAAACCCACTGATGAAGTGGGCCCTGTTCAGCTATCTATATGACCTTAGATAAGAATCTTGATCTCTGCATGTCTCACTATCCACTGGGTTGTTGAGAGCACAAAATAAGAAAAACAAGACCTACTTACGGTTAAAGACATAATTATGTTGCTATTATAATCGTGACTATCCACGAGTTTCCTTTTATATTTAATTCCTTTAAAATCTTTATTCTTATAAGTCCTTGTCAGGAACAGACATTAAACAAATGTCCTTTTAGCATCGGCAATAAAAATAATGAATTGCATAAATGAATAAAAAAAATAATGAATTGCAGCTAACGTATATTTAGTGCTTGTTATGTGTCAAGCACTGCCCTAAATGTTTAACATGGATCATCCCATTAAACTCCAACAATGTTACAACTTCATTTTATTGATGCAATGTTTAACTTGCCTTAAATCCCAGTTTATAAACGACAGAGCCGTGATTATTCAACCTCCGGCAAACTAAGCCAAGACCCTGTACACATTAACCCTTGAGAGCTTGTTTTTTGTAACTCCAATTACTAAAGTTTTGTTGAATCCAAAACACGTCTAGCACATTATTTTACCTTTAAAGAGGATAAATACCCGAGAGCACCTTGTAGAAAAAGGTTAAAAATTCTAAGCCACAGTAACAATGGTCTGTAAAAAATTTAGAATTTCGACATTCCCTTTGGGAGGGGTTTGTTTTTAAGGCAAATTAAAGCAGCTTTCAGGAGTGAAACAAGGGAATGTGGGTGGATCTGGACCCTTATAAGGGCCCAGTAACAGACACCTCAAAACAAGACTTCTCACGTCATTTGAACTGCCCGGCTATTGCAAATGTGGCTATTCCTGCCTGGATGGCTACATCACCGTCACAGCGGCAAAGGCCCACCCCGGGGCTGCGTAATCTCCGCTGGCTTCCACCAAACCGAAGAGCTGCGGCCTCCTCCAGACTGGAAGACTGGAAGAACACGACCGGATACCGCACCCAGGGCACCCACTGGAGACTTACAGGCGCCCACGCCCCGGGGACTAGGCCACGCGGGCCGCGCGCGGAGAAAGTCCGAGGGCGGGCCCGCGAAGGAAGACGGTCTGGAGCAGACCAGAAGGAAGAGGAACCACCCGCGCCAACGGTCGCTCGCCTGTCGCGGTACCCCACCCCCCGTCGTCCCCCTGCGCTCGCGAGCGCCACGCTGCCCACGGACCGCGACAGCCAGCCAGCGCCTCAACTGATCGCGCCAAGGAGCAGCGGCTGTCGGGAGCCATGACACCGGGGCTGCGCGAGGCCGCGTCCGGGGCAGGACAAGGCTACCGGTCTCTCCGAGACCTGCTCACCTCTCGGGGCGACGGGGCGGAGCCCTGCACCGAGGCGATGTATCGCTCCACCTCGGCTTTGCTGCGCCTCATCGCGCCGCACACCTGGCTCCACTGGCGCCGGAGGCCAGCGCTCGGCCCCACGGCAGTAGCTGTCTCTAGGAGCAAAGCGCCTAAAAGTCCGTGACGCAGCGCCGTCGCTGGCGGAGGGGCAGCACGACGTGCTTGCGTACTGCGTCAGTACTGTGCGCCACGCTGGCGACGTTAGCGCTCCCGGCGCGCAGAGTACGCACGGTGCGCACGGCGGACCTTGAGGTCCCGCCTAGCTCGGTGCTTGGTTGGGGTCAGAGTTTTACCGCCGGCACCCTCAGTCTTCATCCAGGAAAGAAACCTTCGAGCCCGTGAGATAACATTTTACCTGCAGGGCTCTTAAAAATTTTGATAGTTCTTTTTTTTTTTTTGAGACAGAGCCTCAAGCTGTCACCCTAGATAGAGTGCAATGGCATCACAGCTCACAGCAACCTCCAATTCCTAGGCTCAAGCGAGTCTCCTGCTTCTGCCTCCCAGGTAGCTGGGACTACAGGCGCCGGCCACAACGCCTGGCCATTTTTTGGTTGCAGCCGTCATTGTTGTTTAGCGGGCCCAGGCTGGATTCGAACCTGCCAGCTCAGATGTACGTGGCTGGCGCCTTATCCCGTTGAGCCACAGGCGCCGTGCCAAAAGTTTTGATAGTTCTTAATTATGATTGTGCACTGCTCCCGAGGGATAAAAGACTCAGGCCAATTTGAGCGTGTAAATGGTAATGGTATTTTTTAATCAAACATGTTATTCAACTTTTTAGGATGAGGAAAACAAATGATATAAAACAAATCATCTCAAACCATTTTCGATGTTTTACAAAATGCTCACACAGCAAATACAAAACTTCAACCCACTCTTCTTTCATTAACTTCTGTTGCAATAAACACAACATTAACGAACATAGAAATTCCTTCTGTATCTAACTTAGGAGTTGAATTATTGAATTACTAATTCTTATGATGTTACTCATACATATTTTATTCATACGTTTTAATGAGATTATTGCCAATATGTACATTATTTTACATTAAGCCAATGTCTGTCATGCGGCCATCAAAAACCTTACAGTAAGTTACACAGGTTTGTAGTTTAATTTAGGCTCTCTTAGAATCAGCCATTTCCTGGCTACTTTCATGAAGTCTTCCTGTACTACAAAATCATGATCAGCAGGAATTGCAAACATACCTGTTTCAGTACAAACATTTCTCAGGTCTGCCCCATTAAAGCCATCTGAAAGTTTCACAATTGCTTCATAATCTATTTCTCCATGCTTTGTAATGGGACCTGCATGGATTTTCAATATGTCTAATCTTGCTTGTTCATTTTGCAAATCAATATATATTTTCTATCTAATCTTCCTGGACGTAATAAAGCAGGATCCAGTGTATCTGGTCTGTTTGTAGCCATGATCATTTTAACTCTATGTAGAGTATCAAATCCATCCTTTTGATTCAGAAACTCCATTAAAGTTCTCTGAATTTCTCTGTCAGCTGAAGTACCCTCAGAAAACCGACGAATACCAATAGCATCTATTTCATCCATAAAAATGATGCATGGCTGATGGTCCCTGGCATAATTAAACATTTCTCTGATCAACTTAGCACTTTCACCAATGTACTTGTCTACAATAGAACTAGATACAACCTTTAAGAAATTACAGTCCAACTGGCTAGCAACAGCGCGTGCCAAGAGTGTCTTCCCTGTGCCTGGTGGTCCATGTAACAAACAGCTTTTTGGAGGTATTATTCCTTTTTTTTTTTTTTTTTGAGACACAGCCTCAAGCTGTCACCCTGAACAGAGCCATGGGATTATAGCTCACAGCAACCTCCAATGCCTGGGCTCAAGAGAGTCTCCTGTCTCTGCCTTCCAAGTAGCTGGGACTACAGGCGCCCGCCACAATGCCCGGCCGTTTCTTGGTTGCAGCCGTCATTGTTGTTTGGCGGGCCCAGGCTGGATTCGAACCCGCCAGCTCAGGTGTACGTGGCTGGCGCCTTAGCCCGTTGAGCCACAGGAGCCGAGCCTGGCATTGTTTTCTTTTATGTCAGAAACTGGTGGGGGAAATGAGGAGATGCCGGTTAAAGGTACAAACTTTCAGTTATAAGATAATCAAGTTCTGGAGATCCAATGTGCCACATGGCGACTATGGTTAACAGCACTGTACTGTGTGATTGACATGGGCTGAGAGACCTTGAGCGGTCTCACCACACACACGCTCGTACACATACACACAAACATGCGCACACACCAGCATACACAAAAACACATACACACGTGGAAACACACAATCACACTCACACGTGTGTGCGCACCCATGCATATGCACGAATACACACCTACAAACACGCACATGTGTGCTCATACACAAACACACGTGCACACACAAAACACACACATGTGTGCACACAGAGGTCACTGGGAGGTGATGGATGTGTTCACTAGCTTGACTGTGGAAACCACTTCACAATGTATCCAGATAGCAAAGAACCACCTTGTGCACCTTGAATATGCATAATTTTTATTTGTTAATTATACCTCAATAAAGCCGGAGGAGAAAAGGAACTACAAAGCTAAGGACTTCACCACATTGGTGAGGAAAGGTACCGAACACCCCTGCAGCATTTGTGCAACAGCCAAATTGCTAAGAGAATCTTAAAGGGTAGAGATCAGAACTAATTAGTGTCAGCGCCCTGGCAGAACAGCCTGAATCGACTCAAAACTTCAGACTTCAAAGAGGAGAAAGTTGGTTTCCACACAAGTTCCCATCAATGTTGACAGGGTCACGGATGTCACCCCGTGTCAGGCCTTTTTCATGACTTCCTGCTGTAAAATTATGTGTTTAGAGACTTTCATGCCAAGGAACCACTCTGATTCTTTTTAAGCTACAATCAAGAAGCATCAGTAATCTTCCTGTTAAATATAGACACAGGCCTTTACATTTTCCCAAGCCTCTAACAGAGATGATCCCTGCTCAGTGTCATCAGAGAGGGACTCATTCTGGATGCACCATGGGCTCAGGGACTTGCTGAGGGATCCCTCATTAGTTCTGCAGTCAAAGGGATTCCCTTGTCCCAAGTCAATGTCCCAAGACATTCCTCACCTTTTTTTTGGCCGGGGCTGGGTTTGAACTCACCACTTCTGATATATGGGGCCAGTGCCTTACTCCTTTGAGCCACAGGTGCCGCCCATACATTCCTCACCTTTTTATCTGTTGTCCATTTATGACAATTGAGATAATCCCCGTAAAGTCCTTATCATAGTACTTGGCACATAACTGTTCACTAAATATTAGCTGTGATGAATTATTCACTTTTTTTGGCCTAAGAACTGTAGCTTAGGTGAGGATCAACTCAAACTCCACTGATTTCCTGTTATTCACAGGAAATAACCAAGAAACTTTGATCAAAAATTCATAGATCAAATGCTACAATAATCATAGCTTAATGTCATTAGTTAGCAACACATGCATTGCCAGCACAAATACTGTGAACGCTGCAGATACCAAGATGAAATCACTTTTGTCAGACCCAAATGAAATACGTATCTGAAATAAAGACTGTCTTCAAGAACTTTCTAAAAACCCCTTTTCCTTGCTATATCTCCTGCTTTGATGGGCTCTTCAAACATCTCCTGCCTTGATAAGGTTCATCACTAGACATTCTTCAGGACGACAGTAAGTTAGATAAGATGTTCTTGGAAACACACCTGTCCAGTAATGACAGCTCCACCAAGTGAACTGACAACTCTGGCTTTGAACTTCTAGAACCAATGGATTCTGTTTCTAAGCGGCTTGTGTAAATTTCTTTTTTGCTAGTAAATGTTCCCCTTGCCTGCCATTTCATGCATTCCAGATTATAATCCTGTTTCTATTTCCAAATAAACCCAATATATTTAGAGATAATTTTCTCTACTGTCTTTTTTTTAGGTTGATAACACTGTAAAAAAAATTAAATCCCCCAAGAAAGGTAAAAATCATACTTTTGTACATACATAAAAATGAACATATGTTAAAGATTGTATTTAGGCTCGGCGCCTGTTGCACAAGTGGCTAAGGCACCAGTCACATACACCTAAGCTGGCGGGTTCGAATCCAGCCCAGGCCCGCCAAACAACAATAACAGCTACAACCAAAAAATAGCCGGGTGTTGTGGCAGGCGCCTGTAGACCCAGCTACTTGGAAGGCAGAGGCAGGAGACTCGCTTGAGCCCAGGTGTTGGAGGTTGCTGTGAGCTGTGATGCCACAGCACTCTACCCAGGGTGATAGCTTGAGGCTCTGTCTCAAAAAAACAAAAAGAAAGATTGTATTTAACTTAATGAGGTAACTGGGAAGATGTTGCACCTAGTTCAAAGGAGAAGTAAAAAAGGAACAATGTATATGGAACAGAGAAATGTTGGGATGAATGCACGAGCAGAGACAAAACTAGCTTCTTCCAAAGAAGGGGGAAGTAAGTAATGGAACTTCTACTGGACAGGAAATTTCCATGTCTATAGACAAGAGTTATTTTACATTGCTGTCTGTTATCTACAATTTACAGAATTATAAAAGAGCGCTCCCATAGAATCACAATCAGATAACATGGAAGGTGTCCCCTAGGCAGGACATAGGTTTTCACTGAAGTATAAATTTATTCCTCCAGGCTCGGTGCCTGTGGCTCAACGGGCTAAGGCTCCAGCCACGTACACCTGAGCTGGCGGGTTCGAATCCAGCCCCGGCCCGCCAAACAACAGTGACGGCTGCAACCAAAAAGTGGCCGGGCGTTGTGGCGGGCGCCTGCAGTCCCAGCTACTTGGGAGGCGGAGGCAGGAGACTCGCTTGAACCCAGGAATTGGAGGTTGCTGTGAGCTGTAATGCCACGGCACTCTACCCAGGGTGACAGCTTGAGGTTCTGTCTAAAAAAAAAAAAAAAAAAAATTATTCCTCCAACAACTAATATTTATACCAAGTTGAGATAAAAGAATTAACAGACAGCTAACTGATCCACCCCGGTGTCCAAGTAAATAGTCTAAAATGATGGTGCCAATTAACAGAGATGTTTAAAGGAGCTTGGTAAATAAAATTTTTCCTAGTCCCATAGCATTAAAATATCACTCTGTAAAAAAAAAAAAAAAAAAAAAAAAGTCACTCTGTGTTCAACAACGTGGTAAATACTATTAAGTAAATAATAATGGTACATGTAGTTGGTTTCAGAATGATGGTTCAATCACTCTATTACATACATGTTCCTTAAAGAATCACAGCCCCAAACTGTTCATTGGGAATGTTGCTTTATCTGCACTTAAACTTTGTCAACCTAAAAGAAAACACTGAGGCAAATTTAGTAGAAGGAGAGAGTTTGTTTGGGCCAAACTTGTGGATAATAATTCAGGTATATAGATTTAAATCACCCTGAATATACACATTGATTAGGAGCAGTTGCAGGTGGATTTTTAAAGGAAAAGAAGAGGCAGGACCTAATTTTCACCAAAAGTTTACATTAAAATGACATGATTGACTATATATTTTTCTTTGTTTTACAAACTCCAGAAAGGAGAAGATAGTGAGGCTGCTAGTCAGAAACAAAACTGTCTTCAACAACTCCCTGGCACAGGTGGGTGCCAGGACAAAGGGGGAGGGGAATGACTGAAGTCCTGGAGAGACTCACTCCAGGCCTGATACATTTTGCATACCTCACATAGCTCAGACCAGTCTTTTCATTTTTTTTTTCTCAACTTCATTCACTTTTTACTGCAGAGTAAGATCTGTAGAATTGGATAGTAAAACAACTCCCAGCACCAGCACCATAATTGAGACGACGATAACTCTCACATATTGTTCCAAGCTCAAGGAGCATTTACAATTGCTGTTTAAATAAGTAATAGATCTTCCTCTAGCATCTCCTCCAGTGCCACTGGCTTTTTTAATTTAATTTTTGCTTAGTTTTATTTTATTAAATGTGGCTCAAGCAACGAAGATCTCACAAGTCTACTAAGTGAGAGAAGCGGTATTTCTTCCCTAACCACCACAATTGCCACAAAGAGTCAACTGATATTTCTACACCTACTTGTGTGACTCACAGATGACTTTACACATGGCCCTTCACCTGGTTAGCCAGATGGAGACCAGTGGAAATAAGGGCCATGGGTCTGCCTAATAACGATGTAAGACAGCATAATAATTTTAAAATATTAAACTGATGCAGTTTCCCTGAGGCCTCCTACTTTCCTAGCCTAGAAGAAAGAAGTCAACTGAATTGCTTCATCAGCTCACAAAAGACACAATTGTCTGAAAGCAAAAACCAAGAAATTGAGCTGCAAGTGCTTGAGAAAGTACAGGATGGTTTGCTTTGAATTGCAACAGAATTGGACTCAGAAGATCTCAGGGAAAGCTTAAAGGACTTAGCATAGTGTTTTATATTAGCCATAGCAATGGTGCAATGTAGAAACTAATGGCAGATTTTCACCCCCATAAGGAGGATAAAGGATCTTCCTAGGTTGGGGAAAGGAGAGAATTTCAACCACAAGTGAAGGGTCTGCTTCCTGGCTCCCTCTCCTTTCACCCTGGATGAAATTCAGGCAGTTCCGGACTCTCCTGGTCATTCCTAGATAATAAAAAGTCCATGTGGACACATCAAGTTACAAACAAAGTCTCAATTTGGGAAATGAGTGTGTGCCATCTCAAGTAATTACCAAAACACTGAATCTGATTTGACAGGGAAACTTCTCCCCTTTCAACTGGGGTCTTTCTAGGTAGGTAACCCAAGAATGAAACACAGTCTTATTTTCCTACCCCTTCTCTCCTGTTTGCTACCTTGCTAGCTGTGTGGTTTTTGTTTGTTGTTTGTTTGTTTGGGTTTTTTATTTATTTATTTATTTTTGGAGATAGAATCTCACTTTGTTGCCCTCGGTAGAGTGCCGTGGTGTCACAGCTCACAGCAACCTCCAACTGCCAGGCTTAGGCAATTCTCTTGCCTCAGCCCCCCAAGTAGCTGGGACTACAGGCGCCCACCACGATGCCTGGCTATTTTTTTGTTGCAATTTGACCGGGGCCGGGTTTGAACCCACCACCCTCTCTATATGGGACCGGCACCCTACTCACTGAGCCACAGGCGCCGCCCTCGTTTTTTATTTTTGAGAAAGAGTCTCACTTTGTCACCCTGGGTTAAGTACCGTGGCATCACAGCTCACAGCAACCTCCAACTCTTGGATTCCAGCAATTCTCTTGCCTCAGCCTCCCAAGTAGCTGAGACTACAGGTGCCCATCACAACACCGGGCTATTTTTAGAGACCAGGTCTCACTCTGGCTCAGGCTGGTCTCGAATCTGGAGCTCAGGCAATCCACCTGCCTCGGCCTCCCAGAGTGCTGGGATTACAGAAATCAGCCACCACGTCCAGCCTTCTAGCTGTGTTTTCTGACTCTTCAAGGGCTAACACAGGAGGAAGGAAGACGGGAAAGGGGAGCCAGGAAAGGGAGAAAGGAAGCCAGTCTCTACTTCAGACTGTCATGAGATGGGCTAATAGTCCATGATGCTTAAAACTGCCTCCAAAACTTTCAGTTTCATTCCTGAATCCCTTCAGAAGTCTTTACTGGGAGCGTTCAGTTGTGTTTCCGGTCATGGAGGATGTGTTTTCTTCTAGCTAGCTGCTCAGCCCCCAGCATCCCACCGTCCATTCTCTGTCTTTGGGTTTGGGTCGTGCAGCCCAGTCTTGGAAAAAATTTAGAAGAGGTCCAGGCCTGCTCTTTCCCAAGTGACCACCTCTGGTCAAAGGAGCTGCCTGCATCATTTGCTTCCACCTTGGATCAACTGGACAGTCCACATTTCTGCCTTTGACATTGTCCAGTCAAAACCCACCAACCCACACCTCCCTACCCCTCAATTTCTTGGAACCCATATCAAGATGTCTGAGGAGCTCTTCTCACTAGGCAATTAAGAAAAGGAGGCAGGAAGGGCTTAGAGCAAGAGTTCTCTTCAGAGGCATCCTCTACCCAATCCTCTCTACTTCCAACCCTGTCCTGCAGAAATTCTCTGAAATTTTGCACATTCTGCTGGTGGCTTCACAATCCACTCTGGCAGCTGGCACTAGCTGTCTGAGGCTCTCGTCCATTCACAGACCCCATTACAAGTGTCTTTTGCAATTAGAGGAAACAAGGACAGATGAACAAGATAGAGTCAGTTATAGAGAAAAAAAAGAATGTTGTACAAACATTAAATGTTTTTTTAAAAACCCCTAGCCCTCCTTCACCATCGCTTGAACACACTCATGTCTCTTCTGCTCTCTTTCCTATCACCTCATTCTGCCAAGTACACACACAGCGTGCACACATACATTCCCCCACACCAGAATTTTCATAGAATTAATTCAGCAAATAATGTTTTGTTGTACTTAGATTCGGGAAAACTATCAGAGTTAATTTTATTTTTCTCTGCAAGGAAAGGCAAATCTTGAATTGTTCAACAAAATTTAAGAATTTTTTTCACCTTTCCATTGACTTATTCAATCTTTTTTTTTGCAGTTTGGCCGGGGCCAAGTTCGAATCCGCCACCCTTGGTTTATGGGGCCGGTGCCCTACCCACTGAGCCACAGGCACTACCCTGACTTATTTGATCATTTTTTAAACACCTCTAATTTTTACAGTAGCCATTATTTCATGATATACACTTATATAAGCAATGATTCAAGGCAAATATAAAAGTAAAATATTTGATCAATTAACAGTAAAATAATTCTCATCTTCTTTAAAAAATATATTGCTAGTAGCCAAGTGAACAATGACTACTGCTAAATAAGTTGAGAAGCATGTATTTACTTTGAACCATTTTTTCTTTAGTCTTCACTATTTTTTTTTTTTTTTTTGAGACAGAGCCTCAAGCTGTCACCCTGGATAGAGTGCCGTGGCATCACAACTCACAGCAACCTCCAATTCCGGGGCTCAAGCAAGTCTCTTGCCTCCGCCTCCCAAGTAGCTGGGACTACAGGCGCCCGCCACAACGCCCGCCATTTTTTGGTTGCAGCCATAATTGTCGTTTGGCAGGCCCAGGCTGGATTCGAACCTGCCAGCTCAGGTGTATGTGGCTGGCGCCTTAGCCCGTTGAGCTACAGGCACCAAGCCTAGTCTTCACTACTAATGGGAAGCACTATATTGCTTTGAAGCTCTTCACCAGCCTTCTTTTTTTTTTTAGAGACATAGTCCCACTTTGTTGCCCTCAGTAGAGGGCTGTGGCATCACAGTTCACAGCAACCTCCACCTCTTGGGCTTAGGCAATTCTCTTGCCTCAGCCTCCCAAGTAGCTGAGACTACAGGTGCCCACCACAATTCCCAGCTATTTTTTGTTGCAGTTTGGCCGGGGCCGAGTTGGAACCCGCCACCCTCAGTATATGGGGCCAGCGCCCTACTCACTGAGCCACAGGCACCACCCCTTCACCAGCCTTCTGAAACATCAGCCTTCTGATGTTTTTGTTTGAGTTGAATAATATTTATTTTCCTCCCTCTTTGATATGATGGATGCATACGAATCACTCCAGTTTTTAGCAAATCCTCTTGTGTGGCTTCTTAGGGCATCATTTACTGTTCCCTAATTATTGGCAGACTCAGAATATTTTTTCTTTTTTTTGAGACAGTCTCATTATGTCATCCTGGATAGAGTGCTGTGGCGTCACAGTTCACAGCAACCTCAAACTTTTGGGCTTAAATGATTCTCTTGCCTAAGCCTCTCAAGTAGCTGGCACTACAGGCACCTGCAACAACATCCGGCTGCCTTTTGATTGTAGTTGTCATTGCTGTTTGGCAGGCCCGGGCTGGATTTGAACCCACTAGATCCAGTGTATGTGGCTGGCACCCTAGCCGCTGAGCTACAGGCATGGGCCAGACTCAGAACATTTTAAGACTCTATTTCTAGTATCTTCTTTTAGGAGAAAAGATGAAAAACACAAAAGATAAAGAATAAAAAGCCCAACATCTTGGAAGATAACTACCCTGACCACAAAATTCATGGAAAGGCAAAAAGGAAATGCCTACAATCTTTGTTTAGTAAATTCAATAAACTTTTCTATGGTTGCTTTTCTCAGATTATGCAAGTATAATCCGGGAATCTCAACAATGTCCCTAATTAACATGAATTGACAATGCTAAATAGAAGAAATTCAAAATGCCCCAAAGTTATCAAGGCTGGTTTGAAGTCACTTATCCCAAGAGAATAAATCTATATCTCATAGGAGAGTTTACTTTTATAAAGCTAGTTTAGAACTATAACATAAAGCAGAATGTGAATGCCATGAGAATTTGAGAGTGCTTTGAGGATCAAAAGACTAAAAGCACCTAGGTTAGAGGAGTCACAAAAGGCCTTGCAGAAGTGGCTACACACAGACTTAAAAACACCTGCTTAGGGCTCCACCTTTGCACAGAAATGAACGCTCAAGTTTTATCAGATATTTCTGGCAGACAACAACATGGAAAAGAGAGAACAAAACAAGTATCATATGAAAAGAAACAAAGGAAAGAATCTCAAAAATTCAGAGGAGGTCCCAGATGGGTGGCTCATGGCTGTAATCATAACACTCTGGGAGGACAAGAGGGGAGGGTCACTTGAGGCCAAAAGTGTGAGATAAGCCTGAACAAGAGCAAAACCTCATTTCTACAAAAACTGAAAAAATTAGCCAGGCATGGGGGCAAACACCTATAGTCACAGCTGCTCTGAGGCTGAGGCAGGAGGATCACTTGAGTCCAGGAGTTCAAAACTGCAGCTAGGTATGATGATCCCACTATACTCTAGCCTGGCAACACTAGGAAACTGTCACAAAACAAACAAACAAGAAAACAAATAAAAACAATTCAGAGGAAAGGGGAGAGAAGTAAGACTAAGACAAGATACGGGGAAGAAAACTTACCAAAAAAGACTAGGTGGTATGAAAATAAATAATCCAAAAATAAGAAAGAGCTCTTAGCAACTAAATACGTGTTCAAATTGGGTAGGCTCTGTGGCTCACACCTGTACTAAACTCTGGAAGGTCAAGGTTAGAGGATTGCTTGGTCTCAGGAGTTCAAGACCAGTCTTAGAAAGAGGAAGACCCATCTCTACTAGAACAACAGAAAAATTAGCCAGGCATCTTGTGTGCCTTGTAGTCCAGCTACTCAGGAGGCTGAGGCAGGAGGTTTGCTTAAACCCAGGAGTTGGAGGTTACAGTGAGTTATAATGACACTACTGTCCTCTACTTGGGTGATAGAGCAAGATTCTGTCTCAAAAGAAAAAGTATTCAGATTAAAATTTAAAAATAAAAGGGAAGGTTTGGAAAAATATCCTCCTAGAAAGTAGAAAATAGGAGGGTGGGGAGAATGATACAAAAGAGAAGAAAATCAGATCAATCTTGGTTATTAAACATGTGATAATTGTGAGTGCTAGGAAGGAAAAAAAGATTAAATGAAAGGAAAGAAGTAATAACCTAAGATATAGTTGAAGAAAACTAGTGGAACTGAAAGACACAACTCTGTAGACTAAAAGGATTCACGAAATGACCAGCACAATTAATTTCCAAAGTCTCATTCAAAGGACTGTGTTACACAATAACTGGTCATTGGGCATGAAGTGAAAATCCTCTAAGTGTTCAGAAAGTAGAAGATACAAATGAACAGAAATGAGAATGGCCTTGAACTTCTCAATAATAATCTTACATGTAGGAGACATAGATGAGACCTCTTAAAATTTTTTGAAAAATAAAGACTTTTAATCTGGAGTTTTATACATAGTCAAGCTTTAGAGTAGACTGAAAGCATTTGCAGATGCATAAAGACTTAACAAACATACTGCTTTTCTTAGAAAGCTAATAAAGCTCATCAAAATGAGCAAATGGAGCAAGAACAAGAGAAATCTTGCATCCCCCGAACCAAGTTATCCATTTAGGAATGAGTCCAAAAACAGCCACAGGGGTGACAGTCGACCTAGAGAGCAACCAGTCCTGAATGAGGCCCAGAGAGAAAGCTCTGGGAGAAAGATTCCCACAAACACAAATGAAGTTAGATCATCGACATACTCAGCATTTGGAAAACTATTGAAAGGAATTTGACAAGTCTTATGAAAAAACAAAGGATAAATACTGGAAAGTATGTAAGTGAAACAAATGTTGCAATCAACTCCAAGAAAAACAAGCCCAAGAAGTGTAAAAGCAAGGAAATCAAATCACAACACATTCTTTGGCTCCAGAGTAAAGAATATTTTTATAGTGTGACAATGTTACTAATAACTATCAATTGAACCAAAAATTTTGTTATAATTCTATTATAATCCTGGAAAGTTGTTGCCTATGCAGCATTCCTTCCCTCCCTACCTTACTTTCATCCACCTGAATTTTATTAGGTATCTACCACTTTCTGCCTACCAACTGCTCACAAGGCAATTGACTGAAGATGAAGTAAACACCAACCTTGAGACCAATGTCAAATGAAGGTAATAAATTTTCTTATTAAGCAAGTACAATCAGAGTTTTCCTTGCTTTCCTTGCTTTCTTTCTTTTCTTTCTTTTTTTCTTTTTGTTTTTTGAAACAGAGCCTCAAGCTGTCACCCTGGATAGAATGCTGTGGCATCACAGCTCACAACAACCTCCAACTCCTGGGCTCAAGGGATTCTCCTGCCTCCGCCTCCCAAGTAGCTGGGACTACACGCGCCCGCCGCAACACCTGGCCATTTTTTGGTTTTAGCTGTCATTGTTGTTTGGCAGGCTGGGCTGGTGTATGTGCCAGCTCAGGTGTATGTGGCTGGCACCTTAACCGCTTGAACCACAGGTGCCAAGCCACAATCAGAGTTTTCTATAACCATCACTGGAAAACATTCTAAAATTCTAATTGCTTTTATTATTATTATTATTATTTTGCAGTTTTTTTGTCTGGGGTCAGGTTTGAACCCACCACCTCGGGTATATGGAGCCAGGGCCCTACTCCTTTAAGCCACAGGCACCGCCCTCTAATTGCTTTTATTTGGGGTACAGAAGTGAAGGTATGAGCCATTAAGACCAGCCTTGGGGCTGGGTCCAGTGGCTTATGCCTGTAATCCTAACACTCTGGGAGGCCGAGGAGGGTGGATTGCCTGAGCTCACAGGTTTGAGACCACCATGAGCCAGAGCGAGACACCCCATCTCTAAAAATAGCCGGGCATTGTGGCAGGCACCTATAGTCCCAGCTACTTGGAAGGCTGAGGCAAGAGAACCGCTTGAGCCCAGGAGCTTGAGGTTGCTGTGAGCTATGATGCCATTGCACTCTACAGAGGGCAACAAAAAGGAAGATAGATTGCCTAAGCTCACAGGTTTGAGACCACCCTGAGCCAGAGTTAGACACCCCATCTCTAAAAATAGCCGGGCATTGTGGCGGGTGCCTATAGTCCCAGCTACTTGGAAGGCTGAGGCAAGAGAACCGCTTGAGCCCAGGAGCTTGAGGTTGCTGTGAGCTATGATGACATTGCACTCTACAGAGGGCAACAAAGTGAGACTCTGGCTCAGAAAAAAGACCAACCTTGGAAGCTAATATTAATTCATTCATTGGCTCAGTGCCCATAGCACATACACCAGGTATGTATGTGGTGCCAGCTGCATACACTGAAGGTGGCAGGTTTGAACCTGGCCCAGGCCAGCTAACCAACAGTGACAAATGCAACAAAAAACAGCCAGGGACCTGTAGTTCCAGCTACTTGGGAGGCTGAGGCAAGAGAATCGCTTGAGCCCAAAAGTTTGAGGTTGCTGTGAGCTGTGAAGCCACAGCACTCTACCTAGGGTGACATAATGAGACTCTGTCTCAAAAAATATACATATAAATTCGTTCATTAATAGCAATGAATGTAAATTAATTTTTATGGTTATGTATTTTATTAGAATTATAAATTTTCTGAAATTAATTCCACTGAGTTTTATCCTTAAAATAAATCTTAGACTAGATAGTTGTAATCATTAGCTAGTTGATACACTATCAGCTAAAGATATTGTAATTTTATGAGACTACAGGTCAAAAAGTGCACAATATGGCAGTGCCTGTGGCTCTGTGAGTAGGGCGCCGGCCTCATATACCGAGGGTGGCAGGTTCAAACCCGGCCCCGGGCAAACTGCAATAAAAAAATAGGCAGGCATTGTGGCAGGCACCTGTAGTCCCAGCTACTCGGGAGGCTGAGGTAAGAGAATCGCCTGAGCCCAGGAGTTGGAGGTTGCTGTGAGCTGTGTGATGCCACTGCACTCTACTGAGGGCAATAAAGTGAGACTCTGTCTCAAAAAAAAAAAAAGTGCACAATGTGAGAGAGAAGGTTTCATATGCCCGAAACCCTAATGAGGGGACTGCCAAACATCACTTTTAACTAAAACTCTGCCAAACTGAGGAAAGCTTGTAAGCAAATTAATATAAGCTGGAATTAAGAATTTGTTACGGGCCAGGCAAGGTGGCTCATGCCTGTAATCCTAGTGCTCTGGGAGGCTGAGGTGGGTGGGTTGCTTGAGCTTAGGAGTTCTAGGACACTAGCAAGCAAGAGCAAGACCCCATCTCTACTAAAAATAGAAACAACTGAGGCAAGAGGATCACTTGAGCCCAACAGCTGGAGGTTGCTATGAGCTTTGATGATGCCATGCACTCTACCCAGGGCAACAGCTTGAGACTCTGTCTCAAAAAAAAAAAAAAAGAAAAGAAAAAATTTGTTTATAATAAGACGATGGAAATTTAGTAAGCTATTTCTAGCTACCTCCATTTCAAGTCATTAATTTTTAAATATAAGTTAAAAGATCAGCATTAACAAGATCACTAATTTTGCTAGAGGAATGTGTTTACTTAGTTTCATTAAGGTACAAGGTAGTGTAGTATTTTATTTTTAGCTTATAATATGTCATATAAATAATATTAACATTGTAATTTCTATATAAATGTGCTATTGGTCTATTTATAACCTTATATGGACATTAATTGTAACGAATATAATTTTTTAACATTAAAAACTTCTTTAAATTAAAATGTCTTACTATATAAAAGTTAACTCATTTTAAATAAATTTTTAAATGGAATTGAGGCTGGGCACAGTGACTCACTCCTACAATCCTAGAATTCTGGGAGGCTGAGGTGGGTGGATTGCCTGAGCTCCCAGGTTCAAGATCAGCCTGAGGCTCGGCGCCTATGGCTCAACAGGCTAAGGCATCAGCCACGTACACGTGAGCTGGCAGGTTCGAATCCAGCCCGGGCCCACCAAACAACAATGACGGCTGCAACCAAAAAATAGCCAGGCGTTGTGGCGGGCTCCTGTAGTCCCAGCTACTTGGGAGGTGGAGGCAAGAGTCTCGCCTGAGCCCAGGAATTGGAGGTTGCTGTGAGCTGTGATGTCACAGCACTCTATCCAGGGTGACAGCTTCAGGCTCTGTCTCAAAAAAAAAAAGACCAGCCTGAGCCAGAGCGAGACCCCCGCATCTCTAAAAATAGCTGGGCATTGTGGCAGGTACCTGTAGTCCCAGCTACTTGGGAGCCTGAGGCAAAAGGATTGCTTGAGCCCAGGAGTTTGAGGTTGCTGTGAACTATGAGACCAAAATGATAAAGTGAGACTCTGTCTTAAATAAATGAATGAATGAATAAATAAATAAATGAAATTGAAATAATGATATTCAACTAAGTAAATAAATAGTTTTTCCCTGTGAATCTGAGTCTCTTGCCCCACCTAGAGGGCAGTGGCATCATCACAGCTCCCTAAAACCTTCAACTTCTGGGCTCAAGAGATTCTCCTGCCTCAGCCTCCCCAGTAGCTGGCACTGCAGATGTGTGCCACAATGCCTGACTAATTTTTCCTATTTTTTGCAGAGATGGGGGGGTCTCACCTTCTTCAGGATGGTCTGAAACTCCAGGCTTCCAAAGATCCTCCTGTCTGGGTCTCCCAAAGTGTTGGAATTACAGGCACAATCCACCAAGCCTGGCCGGTATATGGATAGATGTTATATTTTTAGGAAGTTCCATTATCATTTTAAGCAATTAGGGGTAAAAAAAAAATCTACTTCATTAAAAAATCCACATTCGGGGGCGGAGCCTGTTGCTCAAAGGAGTGGGGCCTCGGCCCCATATACTGGAGGTGGTGGGTTCAAACCGAGCCCTAGACAAAACCTGCAAAAAAAAAAAAACAATACCACATTCTTTCTGAAAACCATTCATGAATATTCTGACAATTTTTCAGCTCAATTCAGATAATTTTGAATAATAAATCTTCAATCAGATGAGATCAATTAAGAGGCAACAACAGATATTCTTTTCCCAAAAGAAGAGGGAAGGCTGCTAAAAGCCATCTCACAGTCACATGACATCATATTTTACAGATCTTTTTTCCTTTTATTTATTTATTTATTCATTTATTTTTGAGACAGTCTCACTATGTCACCCTCAGTAGAATGCCGTGGCGTCACAGCTCACAGCAACCTCAAATTCTGGGGCTCAAGTGATTCACTTGCCTCAGCCTCCCAAGTAGCTGGGACTACAGGTGCCCACCACAATGCCTGGCTATTTTGTTATTGTTGCTGCAGTTGTTTAGCTGGCCCAGGCCAAGTTTGAACCCGCCACCCTCAGTGTATGTGGCTGGCACCATAACCACTGTGCTACGGGTGCTGAGCCTGTTTTTTTCCTTTTCTTTTTCTTTTTTTTTTTTTTTGAGACAAAGCCTCAAGCTGTCACCCTGGATAGAGTGCCGTGACATCACAGCTCACAGCAACCTCCAATTCCTGGGCTCAGGCGAGTCTCTTGCCTCCGCCTCCCAAGTAGCTGGGACTATAGGCGCCCGCCACATTGCCTAGCCATTTTTTGGTTGCAGCCGTCATTGTTGTTTGGCGGGCCTAGGCTGGATTTGGTAGAGTGCTGTGGCATCACAGCTCATAGCAACCTCCAGCTCTTGGGCTTAGGCGATTCTCCTGCCTCAGCCTCCTGAGTAGCTGGGACTACAGGCACCCACCACAACACCTGGCTAATTTTTGTTGCAGTTTGGCCAGGGCCAGGTTTGAACCCACCACCCTCAGTATATGGGGTGTTGGGCAGCGCCTCTGGCTACTCGCTGAGCCAGAGGCGTGGCCCAACAATACCAGTTTTTTCAACAGAGAGAATTTTTATTGGAAATTAGAGTGGCCAGGCTCAGTGGCTCATACCTGGTAATCCTAGCACTCTGGGAGGCCGAGGCAGGTAGATTGACTGAGCTCATGAGTTCGAGACCAGCCTGAGCCAGAGGGAGACCTCATCTCTAAAAATAGGTGGCATTGTGGTGAGTGCCTGTAGTCTCAGCTACTTGGGAGGCTGAAGCAAGAGATTCACTTGCGCCCAAGAGTTGGAAGTTGCTCAGAGCTATAACACCACAGTACTCTACCAAGAGAAACAGAAAGGGACTCTGTCTCAAAAACAAACAAAAAAAAATTCCACTAAAAAAAAAAAAATATATATATATATATATATATATATGTATATTATATATATATGGAATTAGATAAACAGATCATGGAAGGTTTGAAAAGCAAAATAGGGCAGCACAGAGACAATAAGAGTAGGAAGCAGCTGCTACTTGTAAGGCTGAAAACACAAGGAAAGGAAAGACTTTGGAGTCACTCAAAGTTTAAAACTCTGAGGAGGGGCTCCAGAGAACTGGGACTCATTTCTCTGAGGAAAAGTTGCTGCCTAGCTAATGCTGAGACCTCTGAGGGTCTGGGAATGTGGAAAGATGCTAAAAACTGGAACCGACTGCGGTTTTTGGTATTATGTCCCAAATAATACACCAGGTATGGCCTGATGGGTGAATTTACCATGAGAAAGAAAAAGATCCACAGGCAATATCTTCAAGAATATAACTCTTCTTGCATAAAAGGAAAGTCTCCAAAAGTGACGGGGGAGACTTACAACTAAGCTATAAGAGACAAGTAACCCAACTAAAAAACACGCAAATGATTTGAATAAACCTTTCCCCAAAGAAGACATGCAAATGGCTAAAAAGCACATGGAAAGATGCTCAATGTCATTGTCAGCAAGGAAATGCAAATCAAAACCACAAATGAGTTGCCATCATGCCTACTGAGATTCCTGTACAGCAAAGAGGTAGAAAGATTGCAGCTATCATTTATTTACTGGTGGGAATGTAAAAGTGCATCTGGATTCAGCCACTGCGGAAAGCAGGTTGACAGTTCTTCAATAAGTTAATCATAGAGTTACTGTATGACCCAGCCACTGAGATTCTGAAAAGTTCTGGAATTAGGGGTGGGCATTACACAACTCTGTGCGCATACTACAAGCCACTTTAAAAGGTGAATTTCATGGGCAGTGCCTGTGGCTCAGTGAGTAGGGCACCAGCCCCATATACCAAGGATGGCGGGTTCAAACACGGCCCCGGCCAAACTGCAATAAAAGATAGCCAGAGGTTGTGGTGGGCACCTATAGGCCCAGCTACTCCGGAGGCTGAGGCAAGAGCATTCCCTAAGCCCAGGAGCTGGAAGTTGCTGTGAGCTGTGACGCCACAGACTCTACCAAGGGCAACAAAATGAAACTCTGTCTCAGAAAAAATTAAAAAGTGGATTTTACTCAATTTTTAAAATTTTTATTTTTTTATTTTTTTTTAATTTTTTTTTAATAACATGGGAAAGAAAAGACAAGAAAAATAATAGGAAAAATAGAGACAGTTTTTTTAATCAGATAATAAAAGACCACACATATAAGTTTATCTCTTGTTTCTAGAATAACCTATTCAATATTCTCCCAGATACAGTGCATTTTGACTTGGATTCTTACAATTCAAAATCTGGGGCGGTGCCTGTAGCTCAAAGGAGTAGGGCACCGGCCCCATATACTGGAGGTGGTGGGTTCAAACTGGGCCCCAGCAAAAAAAAAAAAATCTGACTATCTAATCCCTCAGAAGGAACACTAAAACATTATGTAGAATGCCGTTGTGATTAACCTCAGGTTCACCTATCCATTCAATTAAAAAAAAATTAAAGAGGTTTTTACTTTGGAAAATAAGAGCTTTATTTCTCATAAAGTGTAGCAGCTGCCTGATGAGCAGTAGGAGCCAGACATATATGCTTCAAAGGACAGGTAAAAGGAACAGGATTTTATACTTATGGGGTGGTCAGATATAGATATTCAGCATTCTGATCAAGTAGGTTTCATCCCAGGGATGCAAGGCTGGTTTAACATATGCAAGTCTATAAATGTTATACACCGTATCAACAGAAGCAAAACAAAGACCATATGATCCTCTCAATACACACAGAAAAAGCATTCAATAAAATCAACAGGCTACAGGATGAGGCATGAATACTTGGGAAACTGTGTACTTGTGTGATTGTGCTTTATCTCTCTCCCATCCAGTTATGGCTGGGAACTCAGTGTTAAGGTGTCTCTAGGGTCCCTGTGGCTGAGAGGGGTTCATTCAGTTAGCACAGCATTTAGGATTTTATTTTCATTATAGTTCACAGTTCCAAGAATGCAAGGACAGAGCTTATTCCCATACTGCAGAAATTATTCCAAAAAATTGAGGAGGAAAGAATCTTCCCCAACATATTCTACAAAGCAAACATCACCCTGATACCAAAACCAGGAAAAGACCCAACTAAAAAGGAGAACCTCAGGCCAATTTCACTCATGAATATAGATGCAAAAATTCTCTACAAAATCCTAGCCAATAGATTACAGATTATCATCAAAAAAGTCATACATCATGGTCAAGTAGGTTTCATCCCAGGGATGCAAGGCTGGTTTAACATACACAAGTCCATAAACATTATTCACCGTATCAACAGAAGCAAAAACAAAGACCATATGATCCTCTCAATAGACACAGATTCTTACTTTGTCATCCTTGGTAGAGTGCCATGGCATCATAGCTCACAGCAACCTCAAACTCTTGGTCTCAAATGACCCTCCTGCCTCAGCTTCCCAAGTAGCCGGACTACAGGTGCCCACCACAATACCTGGCTAGTTTTTCTTTTGTTTGTTTGTTTTTTTAAGACAGAGTCTCAGTATGTTGCCCTCGGTAGAGTACTGTGACATCACAGCTCACAGCAACCTCAAATTCTTGGGCTTAAGCAATTCTCTTGCCTCAGCCTCCCAGGTAGCTGGGACTACAGGCACCCGCCACAATGCCTGGCTATTTTTTGTTACAGTTGTCATTGTTGGTTAGCTGACCTGGGCCAGGTTCGAACACAGCTCCCTCAGTATATGTGGCTGGTGCCATAACCACTTGCTATGGGCACCAAGCCAGTGCCTGGCTAATTTTAGAGAAGGGGTCTCACACATGCTCAAGCTGGTCTTGAATTCCTAAGCTCAGGCAAATCCACTCCACTCAGGAAATGCAATGCAACCCAGAGTGCTGGTATTACAGATGTGAGCCACTACGGCTGGCCTGCTAATATTTATTTTTAATGAAGACAGGGTCATTGCCATACTGGTCTGGAACTGTGACCTCAAGCAATCCTCCCACCTTTGCCTCCCAAGGTGCAAGAATTGGGTACAGGCATGAGCCGCTGCACCCAGCTGGCTCTATTTATAACTGCCAAAAACTGGAAACAACAAAATGTACTTAAACTGGTGAATGAATGAACAAATTATGGTATGACCATATAATGAGATAACTACTCAAAAATAAAAAGGAGCAAACTATTGACACATGCAGCAACTACAATGAGTCACAAAGGCACTATGCCAGGTGAAAAAAGCAGAAGTTTCATAGGTTAAGGTGGTTCAGTAAGAAATATATATTTGGTCTTAGTCCCTGGTTCCTGACACAGAGCTCCTAAAACTCTTTGTAATTTCCTGATAGAGTTGATAGGAACGTCTTTCGTTATTCACAGCCAGCCAGTTTCAACTGAACTTGAGTTTACATAATCAGGTAACTCTTGAGGGCTCCTTTGTGGCTTCAGGATGGGAGGCTGGTTGCCAGAGGAACCAACTGTGAAATTAGATAGTTGGCACTTTCAGCCTATCCTCAGACCTCTAGGGAGGGAAAAGGGGTGACTGAATTAATCACCAGTGGCCAGTGATTTAATCAATACGCTTATGCTTGTATAATGGAACCTGTAAAGAACACCAAACAATAGCGTTCAAAGAGCTCCCAGGTTGGTGACCACATTGAGGTGCTAGAGGGGACATGGAAGCTCTGCGTCCCTTTCCCCGTCCTCCCTTCCACTTGGCTGTCCCTGAGTTGTACCCTTTATGATGAACTGGTAATAGGAAGTAGAGCACTTCCCTGAGTTCCGTGAGCCATTCTAAGAAATTACAGAACCTGACGAGGGGTTTGTGGAAGCTCACCAACTTGGGTGACTAAGACATGCAGTTGACTTCTGAAGTTTCAGGGGGTGGTCTTGTGGGACCGGGCCCTTAACATGCGGGGTCTTCCCTAACTCCAAGTAGTTAGTGTCAGAATCAAATTGTGGGTGTCCAGAGAATTTGAGAATTGGTTCGGAAAAAACGTACACATTTGTTGTCAGAAGTGTTGTGAGTAAAAACAACTGAGAATTACATATTGAATGATTCCATTTATATAACATTCGGGAAATGCAATGAGGGAAAACAGATTAGTAGATACCAGGGTCTGGGGGCCACAGGAGGGTATGACTATATCAAAAGTGTAGTGGGATAACGGTTTGGGGAATGATAGAACTGTTCTGTGTGCTGATTGTGGTGGTGGTTATACAAATGTATACCTATGTTAAGACTCAATAGAATTATACATTTAAAATGTTGATTTCACTATACGTTATTATATGTGTTTTTAAAAACTATATAAACTTGTTAAAAAGATATGATATTGGGAGGCACCTGTGGCTCAGTGAGTAGGGCGCCAGCCCCATATACCGAGGGTGGCAGCTTCAAACCTGGCCCAAACTGCAACAAAAAAATAGCCAGGCGTTGTGGCGGGCGCCTGTAGTCCTGGCTACTCGGGAGGCTGAGGGAAGAGAATCGCCTAAGCCCGGGAGTTGGAGGTTGCTGTGAGCTGTGTGACGACACGGCACTCTACCAAGGGTAATAAAGTGAGACTTTGTCTCTACAAAAAGAAAAAAAAGAAGACGATATGATAGTTTTTGTTGGCCACAGCTCAGTATATGCCAAAAATATGGCTTAACCACCAAAAGAAATAGCTTGAGCTGGAAGCATTAAATCCAGACCAGAGACAGTTACAGACCCATTGGACTCTAAGCTGATGAGACAACATCTGTCCTATTCTGTTCTGTTTGGGACATTGATAGAATCACCAGTCTGGTGGCCAGCCATGGTGGCTCATGGCTGCAATGCTAGCACTCTGGGATCACAAGGGGGAGGAGCCCTTGAGGTCAAGAAATGGAGATCAGCCTGAGTAAGAAAGAGTGAGACTCCATGTGTACAAAAAAATAGAAAAATTAGCCAGGCATGATAGCAGATACCTGTAGTCCCAACTACTTGGGAGGCGGAGGCAAGAGGATCACTCGAGCCCAGGAGCTTGAGGTTGCTGTGAGCTATGATGAGACCACCATATTTTAGCACAGGTAACAAAGCAAGACCCTATTTCCAAAGAGGGGGAGAGAGAGAGAGAGAGAATCAACACCAATATCTAGGGCAAAGGTTCTCAACCTGTGGATCACGATCCACAGGAACCGTTAAAGGCCTGCAGCATTAGGAAGGTTGAGAACCACCGATCTAGGGAAAGGTGACCAAGATGATTAGAAAGGATTGGGAATATTTAGTAGCCTGGAGAAGAGAAAGAATGACATGGTAACTCTCCTAATGTATTAGAAAAATTGCACAGTAGCATACTGAGCCTTATTCTGTATTCCTTCAGAGACAAATAAGAAGACAAACCTTGAATCATTATAAAGAAAAGCTTTTTTTTTTTTTTTTTTGAGACAGAGCCTCAAGCTGTTGCCCTGGGTAGAGTGCCGTGGCATCACAGCTCACAGCAACCTCCAATTCCTGGGCTCAAGTGAGTCTTCTGCCTCTGCCTCCCAAGTAGCTGGGACTACAGG